>CABEEJ010000164.1:343076-384037 GCA_901482245.1 Timema douglasi
CCCCCCCAGTTCACCCGACCGAGATTCGAACCTCGATCTCCTCGTCCTCAGTGGTTGAGCTCAACACGACAAGCGCGTTAGCCAACTACGCCACCGAGGCGGGTTGTTTTTCAATTCCTTTCATTCGAAGATCTTTGAGGTTCCTGTTGGCCTCAATAGATGTCAGTACCGACGGATTTCATGACATACAAAAACTGATCCATAAACGACGTTTAAATGTTTCCGTGGTGAACATTTAAAAAAGCCTTTCTTATGTAGATGATATACATTTTCTAATGAAGATATTGTTTTGGATTTTGGAAATTGTCATCAAGGTAATTATTCCAAAGAAATGAGAATGCCCTTTATATAATAAGGAGGCCATGGTTACTAAAAGCAGTTTAGCCAACTGTTACATCTGTCCAACACAAAATATTATAAAAAACGAACGAAATAAATATACAAATATTAGATTGATTAAAATTGTTACATTTTCTATTATTTTCTATAAGTAAGTTGTGTGTAATATATAATCTGCTTTACTTTGACGTCAGGAAACCCCTCCTGTGGCACTCCTCACCACACATCATGAACGTTCTGTACTGTACATATTGATCAGACTTTAATGATTTTATTTACAGAAAATGCTGCATATCTTTGATATAAGCATATGATCTAAGGAAGCAACTGTTTTTTTTATTGTTTTAAACAAAATCTATTAGAAATTCTTCACGTAACTGGCACTCATTGAATTAATATTATTTAGCTATAATAATTTAAAATCTAGCAATGTATGGGGTGAATTATTGAAATAAATAACATATAATTATAACAAAAGTATTAATTTACTATTTAAATAATTGTGTTTGTATTAAGCCATTCTTTTAAGTAACAGAATGTTGATCAGAACTTATTCAAATTATATACTTTGTTTACTAAATTATATATATACATATATATAACTATTTAATATTTTAAAAGTCAGTATGCATCAAATTAACAAATTCGGAATTCCTATAAAATTAATCACTATAACATTATTGAAATATATAATATATTATTGCCCATACATTTAATAAATTCGCATTGAATGTTTATTTATTAGCCTCTCTTACACTAGAATATCCGCAAATACCCGACAATTCTATATTGTATCTCTTTCAATATACTATCACAGTCCACCACTAAATAAGATTGTTAAATTATATTAATATAAGATCTCCATCTAGCTCTCTGCTAAAAGATATCAGATATTTTATTTGCTAATATTAAAATTGTAAATTCTAAGCCATTGTAATCTTAAATTATAGTAAAAACTGTAATTATAAAAAAAAGTGAGCTAAAAGCTTGATTGAGCTTTGAGATCACTTCATCATTTACTAGACGTTTTACAAAAGTGATAATTTTGTATGATTTTGAAGTGGTAGGCCTAGTTAAAAATCATATTTTCTTCTTCACTTTTAAATGTAATTAGATCTATAACCAGTCTTTAATATTCAAATAAATTATTTAAAATGTCACCCTCAAGTGTCATCAGCTAGCTAATAAGTAATCAAGATTTAGTGCATTTATAATAATAATAATAAATTTACCATTTAGAAACCAAACAATGTATATAAAATCCCCTCCCTTATATTGAGTTAAATTTGTTTAAGAACTTATTTTTATTTCATAAGAAAACAAATGTAAATGTTTTTACAATCATGAGCAATCAATTATTAATGGTGATATGTATATAACTTATGATATCATTTTTGTCCATACTAGTTATTTTCTCCACTCGACATATTATCTAAAACCATAAAAAGAAAATGTAATACGTCTCTTGATTTAAGCGTGTGGTCATACTAGCGCTACTAACTTCAAAGTCTCATTGGAACTAAAGAGTAGCAAAACCCGTATATCTTAGATCTTGCTTCAGGCCTAAATTTGTCTAATACATTTTTAGAAAGTAGGGAACTTATCTCTGATAAAGACATCAGATTTACAAAGGCTATGTAATTTTCCTAAGAGGCTTTAATTAAATTATATATTTAAAAAAAATTAATATATTTTTATGCTTGTTAAATTACTTTGTACAAGTGATTATATAATTATTTAGGTTTATCAGTGATAACTATTAAACTAAAAGTTTTGATTCCATCCGTTTCCGTTTTAATAAACACGAAGTTGTTTTTAGTGATATCTGCGTTTTTACAAACTTAAACTAATAGGTTTTACCAAAATGTCAAAACGCAGAATTGAAGTGGTTGATCCTTACGTCAAGAGAAAGACGTAAGTTAATTACAATATAAAACTCTGATGATAACTATCCTTATCATTTGTTATAAACGTGCTATAAAGTTAATTTTGTCAAGGACACACAAAGACCAGACACCTCTGTTTATTTGGGATATGTTTATCGTCTATTCAAACTATATCCACAATTTTAACACAATACTCGAAGCTATAAGATGCTATTGTTACTTTACAAATCTTTTACTTTGATTGATGGAATCAATAATAGCTTTAGACAACTTTTACCAAACAAGATTAGGTATGGCTTCCATATCTATTCTTGATAGTTTAATGTGGAACTTTCATGTTAGGTCTCCTTAGATCATAATTTCTATATTTCTATTGTTTATGTACATCGGTAATTTACTTTATTTCTCACCCAGTCCCTGAAAGCCCCACTGCATCAAAAAACATTTATATAGGCCTACATTATCTCTATTATTTTATCAAAATGTAAATTAATTCCAGGCCTTCACCGTGGTTCTGATTCCACGTTAAACTCTTGGACCTCCATTTTATCTCGCAATCATCCTACCACTGCACATTAGCATAAGTGTATAAGCCGAACGTGTAGCAAGACGATGTTCATATAATAATAAAATTTAAATTAGCCTTAAATCTTCAACGAGTTGGGTATGTAGGACTAGGATAGTTCAACATTTGGAATTTTTATCTAAAACTTTGATACTAGGAACATGAATTAGGCCTACCCTAGTTAATTTCAAATGTGGGGATGTTGACACCCATCGCCAAACTCATAAACAATTTGTTTTACCTAAATAGGTCTCAGTGTTCTACGATTATTTTTATGAACAAAATAATATGACAAATTGATTAGTAATCTAATGTTTGTTTTAGCACAATCCAACACATTGGGTTAGCTTACATAAAGAAAAACAAGATATCGGCGAGTCATAGTCTCTCCTCATCAAAATGTTTCGTTATATAAAGACGCAAAAACCATCTAAAACGATCTCATTTATTTCTTTTTCCTTGCAAACACAACTCAAGTTCAAACAAATAACAGCTTATTGTTCTTTTATCTTGTTTAAAAAAATCTTTAAAACCTAATTAAATAAAACTATGTAAACTAGACAGACTATGTCACAACCTAAAAGTCGGAGTGAACCTCAAAATATATTAAAATGGTGTAGCTTTTGTTTTGGCGGCAAATAAGTAGTTTTAGCAGCATTAATGCTTATTATAGTACTACAGGTTTTACCTGGAAAACTTACTCTAGTTTTACATGAATAATAAAGTTTAGATTAATATTGCAAAAAATAAATTAAAATTTGACTAATATTTATCAAATGAACAATTTAATCTTTGGGGGAAAACAGTGACTTTATACACCACAAACAATGATGATTCACCGTTCTAATGCAAACAACTATAAATCAAATCAAAATATAAGTTATTTATGTGTCTGTTGTGATTTTAGTGTGTGTTATTTTAATTGTACACTCATTATTCAAAACTATCAAACTTTATAAAACCAGGTATTATTCGATATGCCAGCTTAATAAGTACCGGTATATAATAATAATATTAATGATAATAGGATATTAAAAGAAATGGTGTTACCTAGCAAAACAAATAAAATAGCTTAATTTTTATATGAGTGTGAAGGTAAAGAACTTTAAGGCCTATAGTTACTTTTTAGAATTTTTTTAATCTAGTTGGTAGGCCTACCTGGCGATGTTATTAGTTCCATAAGACACCCAAAAAACTGTGAGCCACTAAAATATTTTGATTGGTTAACTAAATAATTAATAAATTAAAATGCTTATTTTGGAAATTAACTTACTACTCTCTAAATTTATTATTCCAGTTTGGTTGATTATTTTTTTCATTGCCTACTAAACACATTAAAGATTATTTTTATTCAATTAGGTCTATAAAAATTTAAATAATTTAGTTCAGTGATTAAATATAAATAGTCTTAGTGCGGTGTATGGTATCTAGTTAATTTCTGAAGCAGGGAGAGATAATTCTATGTATTCTTTCTCTGTAAGGCCTATTCTTGTAATGTCAATTCTTAATAATAATACATTTTAATAATGTAAAGTAACAAAGAAACAATCATAAATTCCAACCTGCAACATATTTAGAATTAAGATAGTTGAATCTAGAAGGCTTTGCCACACTTTTTGATTTAGGGCTTTCTTGCAATAAAAAAAACACTGTTAAACACTGTTACCAACCATATTAAACTCATTAAAACATTTGACCTACAAATGTATGATTAGCCCCTATTAGTTAATGTATTAGACTTCAATTACTAAGTAACTCACCTATGTATGTCATTCACGAGCTAAGTTTTGATAAAATAATCATGAAATCATTTATTGTATGTAAAAAAAATTAAAAGAATTTTCTCTTTTACAAGTAAATACGATGCCTGTATTAAAAGGTATTGATGTGTGCACTATATCAAAGATAATCAATAACGTTCCAAAATGAAAAATAAGTACTTTTAATTATGTTTGAAATATTGTTTCGAGTTTGATAAAAATAAATTATTTAAAAAAATGAAATATTATGAGAAAACTTAAGTTTACATTATTTAAAATGTAATATATAACAGGTAATTAAAGATCTTTACATTTATAACAAAACTGTGATCTTTTACTAGTTTTGGCAACCCAAAACCTAAACATATGATTTTCGAACTGTCATCCAGGTGAAAACCTATCGTGAACGGACTCTACATACCTATAATATATATATATATATATATATATATGGCTCAAATGCATGTAAGATGACTTTAATCCTTAGTTTTTTCCTATTTCTGTAAACTCAAAATTACGTTAATTTATTACTATTTGAACAAACTTACCAATTTTTTTATACCAAAATCCAACTTACAAGAATCTCTGAAGGTGAATTTGAAACACTAATCATTTCCATACCTTATAGACCGCAAAACAGTTAAATATGCAGAAAAAACTCTGGTCTTCGAGCATTGTGAAGAGCTAGTCTAGTTTCAGTGTTTTATCATCAAGGGACACTAGAGGTGTACACTACTTATCTCACATTATGATAAATCACATTCTATTTGTAGAAATCAGTCTTTATTTCTGCATTATAGAGTGATGTTATTCCACGATAACACCAACAGTTATCACATTGCAAAATGCGCCCTATGGCAGAGCTCAGATTAATATTACCATTATATGTAATTGGTGACCTGGCGGTCTAGGGGTAAGGTGTCAGACTTCTATGCTGGTGGCCGGGGTTCAATCCTCGGTCCCGGCAAAGATTTATCTGATTACCAAATCCTTCCTTCACCTCTGACAAGACATCTCGTGAATGTGAGGAATGCCAGGCCTCCACCGTGGTTCGGATTCCACGTTAAACTGTAGGTCCTCCATTTCATCTCACAATCACCCTACCATTACACATTAGCGTAAGTGTGTATAACCCGAACGGGTAGTAAGACGCTGTGCTAATAATAATAAATATATGTAATTTCCTTGTGTGTGTGTGTATTTTTTCACATCTTCCAAAATCCTTTAAATGACCTGAAAAGCAGAAACTTAATAGGCTTATAGTATGGATCATAGGACAACCTAATGAAATTGATTGATTTTTTATTCAATAAAAATTTAACCAGGTCAGTTTGCTCCCATTTTATCCATTCTTACGTAGTAACTTGACAGAAAGATACTTTTTTTTTACTAATAAAGCCTAACCTTCTATACACTTGTTAATTGAAGGTTAGGTTGGTTAATATCATAATCAACCTGTCGTAGACAGGCGTAAAGACCAGCTACCAATAACACAAACAGCTCATGGGCTGTAGCCACAAGACAAGCCCGGCTTGTCTGGACTGCACTAGTATTTGTATTTAACACTGCTTATCGCTACTCATTTGGGTGATACACTTAAGTACTAGTTACGCTAATGCTTTAGGAATTGGGAAGGTTGAATTTAGAGGAAGTGAACCTGTATTTGTGTGGAGGAAGAGCGGAAACCCGTTAAGGAAAAACCACTCCCAGAACACCCGACCGAGATTCGAACTTCACTCTACCTGTCCTCAGCCGTCTAGCTCAACGCGAAACTAGCACACATTAGCTTACAACACCAAAGAGGGTGACTACACTACTAACTTTAAATCTAGAACAGACACATCCATTCGCTGGTTGTCAATTAATCAATTTGAAAGGGTAAAACCACATTTTACCAATGGTAAATGTGTCAATTCTGCAGCTAATTGAACCCGGGGCCCTTAGCTAAGTAGGCAGACACGCTACCAACAGAGCTAAGGCATCAGACAGTAAACTGTTGTAACCTTTTTTTCAGTATCATATCTTACCTGCTGGCCTCATAATTTTACTGTAAAAAGTTTTATACAGTTTATTCATAAATTTGTTCAAAAAAAAGAAAAAAGTAAGCATAAACACAATATTTTAAACCACAATTTTCAATTGTAATTCTGGAGCAGAAATATTATAAATCTCACAATTTTTCAGTGAGAGGGGTGTGTCTGTATGGCTTGGCACAACTTTTTGATGTTTGTTTGTCCAGTTGAAACTTTTAAGTGGTGGTCCGGCTCGATATTTAGCCTATTGCGGTACTTATTTATGAGGTACACTATGGATGAAAAACCACTCTCACAGAGAGATGTTGTTGAGAAAGGCATAATAAACTGCTACTATAGAAGGTGCCAAGAAGAGGGTTGAAAATTTTCAGAAAACTGTCTCCAGCCCAGAACAAATAAGGGAAAAATAGGGGTGGAAATAACCAGACACACTGCCAACAGTTAGGGTTTTCCCTAAGTCCCCTGTTATTTTGTCAACTTTACTTTGAGAGCTGCTTGTGTACTCCCTTAAAGGTGCCCACGTACCCCTGGAGATACGCGTACCCCAGTTTGAGAACCGCTACTCTAACACATTAGTGTAATTAGTACATAGGTGGGTGACCTGGCGGTCTAGGTGTAAGGTGTCAGACTTCTATGCTGGCGGCCGGGGTTCAATCCTTGGTCCTGGCACAGATTTATCTTATCCTTCACCTCTGACAAGACATTTTGTAAATGTGGGGAATGCCAGGCCTCCACCATGGTTCGGATCCCACGTTAAACTGTAGGTCCTCCATTTCATCTCACAATCACACTACCATTACACATTAGCGTAAGTGCGTATAACCCGAACGGGTAGTAACACGCGGTGCTAATTATAATAATAATAGTACATAGGTGTATAACTTGAATGGGTAGTAAGAATAATAGAATGTGCTAGGGAAAAAACTATCAAACTTAATTTTCCAAGTAGGGATATGGTATCGAAAGAAAAGTATAGATACTATACTCATTAAAAGTATCAGAAGAATAATATCGATATCATACTAGTATTGAAAGAAAAGTATCGATAACAGTAAGTATTAGTATCAAAATTTTAATCCAAAAATAAGTTTTTTATCTACTAGTAATAATAATAATAATTTCAACTTTTGCATCTTAAAATTTGTATATTATATTTATTTAAACACTGTAAATTATAATTAACCATATCTTATATATAAAATTCTCGTGTCACAATGTTCGTTCCCGTACTCCTCCGAAACGGCTTGACCGATTCTCATGAAATTTTGTGATCATATTGAGTAGGTCTGAGAATCGGCCAACATTTATTTTTCATACCCCTTAGTGATAAGGGTTGTCCACCCTTAACATTTTTCTATAATTTTTAGACATTTTTTTAATATCTTTATTTTTTTTATTATGTCGCATTAAAAAATACATACAACCCTAAATTTTTACCCTTTTATCACCAACCCCTATTTTTTAATAGCCATTTTAGTAATTTAATCATTTTTCATCCCTGGTCGATAACTGATCAATCGTCATTTAATTAGTTATCCCCGCCAGTTGTCTACAGGTGTCACTTCTGACCCAGTAAACAGCACGGAGTAGGGATGAGAACGAAGCCGGTCTCCTGTTTCTCTCACACAATAAGACTTCTCTCACTCCCTACACAGTTGTCGGCCATCATTATTGTTTATGCATCAAGTGTAGTAGTAACGTTGACAATTATTATTTTGTTATCTCAGTGTAACTCTCATATTAACTATTAATCATTCCTATTTTATTAATAACTAAAAAATTACTTAAAAATTACGTTTGCCGGGTCAGCTAGTTGTATTATAATTAGGTCTTTCACGTCTATGTTGTGTGTTGGAACTTGGAAGGTATGATAGATAATATTGTATGATACATTATAGGCCTAAAAGGTTTATCCATTCCAGCTTTCAAAATGTCTTATGAAATGGTAGCTGATGAAAAGAATCTCTCTTTTTATCCTTCTTTAACCATTAAATTTGGTCAAAGAGCTGCTATGAATTATGATGAGCTAAAAGAGATTGATTGCTAGAGTTGCTTCTGGCTTGTCCTGCAGAAAATGAGGAGGATCGAGAAATAGTGTAATTTGTTCTTCCTCCGCAGTTCATCCTAGTAACCATTTAATACCAGCATGAGTGAAAATAAAAAAAAATAGTTTCTTTCAATACCTATTTGGCACCGGAGTGTGAGTAATAATATCAGTAAAAGTATTGATTAAAAAATACTTGTATCAAAGGAAAATATTGATATTAGTAAAGTAGCAATACATTTTTCACATCCCTACTTTCAAGCCAATAAATATACTTAAATTCATTAGTCAAGGTATTTACCATCCGGGAAAAACAGGAATTAGCCGGGAATTTGAAGTGATCGGGAAAAAACGGGCATAAGTCGGGAACTTGGCAAATTACAATAAAAATCTGGGAAAATGTTGTTTACTCAAAATTTGATTTTATATAATAATCATTAAATCAGTAAATAATAATGTTATTCAAACTGTTATTTTATAATTTCTACTGAATAATGTTCATACAAATGTTTATTTGGATTTTAAAACTTATTATTTATAAAAAATATTAATAGAAAAATTATGGGGGGGGTTAGAAGGATGTTACATACTTTTTAGTCGGGAATTTTAGGAAACGATCAGGGTTACGGTCGGGAATTTTATTGGTCAAGTTGAGTAGACACCATGTTAGTCTATATTATTTTATATGTGTTTGAGAAAATGGATATCGAAGAGGAGGGAACAGTCTACTAGTACATTCGTACCAAGCAAGACTGGCTCACTCTACAAGCTGCTTCCTGTCAGAAAACTTTCCACAAGGCTCTGTCCTAGTAACATTTTCTGTTTATCTCTGAGTCATTAAAAACTTTTAAATTATAAACAATTTGGGAAAATGTCGGACCACAGAGCTAGACATTCAAAAAGACAATTCCCGATTGCTTTTTACAAGCATCAACACATTACAAGCTCTATCTCGTCATTAATTCCTTAAGTACCATATTTTAGTGCTAGCTCATATATTCTCTGGCTTATCATAACTATGAATCCCATGGTCATAATTTGACACACAGCCAACTAACTTAAATTTTGTCTTATCTTATATACTTAAGGATGCCACCTACCCGAAGAGGAATATCCTCAAACTTATGTATATATTATGGGAATGGCAGTTTTGAAGTTTTGATACCACTAAAACAATACAGTACTCAATTATTTTACAATCTTCTATTGCAACCCTTTTAAAAATTGACTTTATTTGTTTCAAGCAGGCTATATCTATGGGACCTGAAACGCTGTTGAAAATGAGTTAATTTCACCTTTTAATTATTTTTTTAAGCTATAAAATTTAACATGTGATTATTTTTTATTTATTTTTTAATCATAAACCGTGTTTTGAAATAACAAACACTTATTAAATAACAATGAGTTTCTTGCCATTTGCGACAAGTCTCAGCACTCCGGCAGTTGGCCTATTTAATACATTTCTGCCCATCCACATCATATGATTCACATACGCTGTTCCTATCTTCCTCCGGTGCATCTAGAATTTCACAGTTTATATTCACTCCCTTCATCGCTTAACACTTCACTCGTCACTGAAAGTTTAATTGTGCAGTGTAGTGGCACGGGTGTAAATATTTGTCCATATCACTGCAATTATTTGTCAACAATTACATTTGCGATATGAGTTATGTAATGCTATACAGTCTGTTTTTCTTTTTTTCAGCTATGATAATGATAAGGATCGGACGAAAGATAGGTATGTCCGTTTCAATAATTTGTATTAATAGCTAATAGTGTATACCTGGGAAAGAAAAGAATACCAAAGAGAATGATGGAGATGTATGTAGGAGAAATACCACAAGGGAGACCAATCAAAAGATAAGAGGAGTAGATATAGCAAGCGAGAGTAAAAGATTGGAATCAAATAAAGGAGAGAGGATGCAGGAAGGAAACTAAACTTACCTGACCACAGGCTGGAAACATTTGATGATGACCCGGAAGAAAAGTGACACAAATCAAAAAACACTATTTTTCAGGAAATGCAAATTAAACTTTCTAATATAACTGTTATATTTGCAATGGTAACTATTAGGAATTTAAAATAAAAATTAAAAAACCACAACTTCACAATCGTAAAGCTTATGTGTTACTAAAAAGTAAAAAAAAATCATCATACACCTAACATTCCTACCCCAATTTTGATTTGTGTCACTTTTCTTGCAAAAATATTTGACAACCATCAATATACACTCATTTTTTTAAATATAAAATTGAGCATTGAAAATGAACAAATTTTAAGGATCTCTCTTTCAAGATACAACTATACTGTTCTTGTTCATAATAAGTTTTGTATAACAATGTCCCTGGAAATTCCTTCATTATTTTAATAACTTTGATATCAAAAACTTTCACAGTTTCTCCATTTCAGTTTTTTTTAAAGAGTTGAACCGCAAATCAGCCGCAAGCTGTTTTAAATCATAGATGTCTTCATAACAAATTTCATCAACTTTATATGGCTGGTCAGTTTTTTTAGCACTCCTTATTAGCCTGACATATTGATCGGGAAGGTATACTGGACCAGATCTTTTTGATCATTTAATCTGACGTTTTATTACAGAATGGGCGCTATCCCCCTAATTCTGGTTGTGTCCGTAAATTAAAATCGTATGTGTTATGCTCTCTAAGTCTTCATATTTCAAAACACCATGCAAGTAAGCTGCAATCATAAATCGATTTTTCTGCTGTCCTGCACTCTCTATAAGATGGACACATCTCAAAATATCACCCTAATTAAAAATAATATTCCAAAAAATGGTCTTACATTTTCAAGAAAAATAACACAATCCTAAATAGGTCACTGTTCTGCCAAACACTTTAAATAATTCTTAAGCATTTACCAAAAAGGCGCGATCATTCCTGGTCAAACCTCAGAACACAAGTAACACGTTTCACTGATCCAGAATTGGTTGCCAGTATTCTCGTCAAAAGAAAAGTGACACAAGTGCCATCTAACCACGCTTTTATGAATGAACAACCTTACACTTTTCTTGGAGAAAATATAGGTCTTTTACGATAATTTTAACAGCATAACTCAAAAATAGAGATTTTTGAGTTGTGTTACTTTTCTTCCGGACAAGCGATTTAATGTATAAGTGGCATTTAATTGTAAATGTACTTTAAAAAGTGGGTTTTTTTTGGGCCATTTTATTATTATTATTATGTATATTAATTGTTTGAAACATAATTATATTTTTGGATGATTTTGTTTTGTATATTTATCTATTTATTAATGGGTGTTCTGTCTTATGACAGGTCCATTCCGTTTGTCAATGCACCCTGTTCTTTACCTCCTACTTTCAACTCCCATAATTTTCTTATATCCTTCAAATCATCCAATATTTGAATCCTCTTTCTTTATAAGCTCCTTTTTTCCTCAACCATTACTTCTATGATGTTGTGTAGAAGACAGTTCCTCCTAAGAAAATGTGGATATATATATAAGACCTAGTATTTTTTTAAACTCTTAAGGCAGGGAAGTGTGTCCTTATAATACTTTGATCAAATTATTCAAATAACACTAACTCCACACACACACACACACTTTAAAACCCTTAATTGAACGTGATATATCTTATAATGTAATGGGGAAAATATAATTATTTGTCTAATCAAGCTGTAGAAGCAAAACAATTTCATAACTATGCTCAACATTTTCATTGTTTGATGTAGGCCGATTTCTTGTTTTTAGCTTTTGTTAAATAAATGAATTAAACTATTATATGTTTAGAAAATGTACACTTTCTTTTGCTATTAGTGGTGCTTTCATTTATAATATCATATGTATGTTCATTTATCTATTTATCTATGATTGGTTGATCGTGTAGACGTTCGAAGGAAGTTAAAATTGGTCCAACCTATACTACAGAGAGTTACAGTGCACGAACTTAAAGTACATTTGTTAACAGCCATCTCTGTAGATGATGAATTGTAGCTTGGGCTTGGACACCTCTTTTTTAGACAAAATGTCAAAATTTTGGTTTTATACTGTAGGCTAATGGGATCCTCAAATTGTTAAGAATATTCAAGAAAATATCACATTCGAGAATGTGTATGTGTGTGTATATATATATATATATATATATATAGGATATTTTTAATTGGAATTTGATATATAATTCTAATACTGCTTGTTTGTGGTCCATCCCAACATAATGATAGTGAAAACATACCAACAACCAGACCCCAGACCATTATTCTAACACTTTGGATTTATTAATATTTTAATGAATGCATTTTTAACCAAAATTGTTAATTTTTGAAAATTGAAAAATGACACCTGGACAACAGGAATCGAACCTGGGACCTTTGGCTTAGTACGCCACTGCTCTAGCCACTGAGCTATCCATGAATTGTCCTGTGCCCAGGGTCATTCTTCATTCATATTATAAGGCATGGACATGCGGAAATCTGCCTTATAATATGAATGAAGAATGACCCTGGGCACGGGACGATTCCTGGATAGCTCAGTGGTTAGAGCAGTGGCATACTAAGCCAAAGGTCCCGGGTTCGATTCCCGTGTCCAGGTGTCATTTTTCAATTTTCAGAATATAATATCTAGATGGAAAATACCTTTCTAAAAGCATAAATAATAGCTTCAGCTATTTGATTCTTAAAACAATGTTAATATCAACTACTATTCCTATGTTAAATTATTCTTTTATATTCCTATTTCCTGCTATGGTTATAATTTTTTCCATGATTCTAATTCAAAATTTGGGATTCAAAGGTAAAATGAATGGTTATATTCCTAAAATAGTAGATTTGGCCATTCACTACTTTTATATATATAAATTTAAAAAAGTAGGTGTTCCTTGAGTAGGCTTTTGGAATTTCATATATCTCACCCATCTTTGGTTAACATTTTGTTTCATATTTGCATGTGTATTTTTTCCTACCTTAAGGTGAGGATGTAGTCGAGAAAATTCCAGTGTCACAGTTTTTATAACAACACTTTTTTTGGCCAAAATAAATAAATAAAATATTGGTCCAGTAGCAATGTTAATTTTAATTTTCTTCACATGGTGATGATATCAACTGTCATTGACTATCTGCATTAGATGATAAACTTTTTAAATGAACAAAAGCAATATTTTCATTAAATTCCAGGACATCCTTAACAAATATTTAACAACTGTTGATATCACCATGTGTAAAAAATTAAACTAAGGGCCAGTTTCATATTCAAATTTACTACGCCTCAAGTGCGGCGCTACACTAAATACAAGACGACACCTACCTAAACTCGAATGGAATGGGCCGTTCTCGCATAGGAAACTGGCCCATTCCATTCTGTTTTAGGTAGGTATCGTCATGAACTTAGTGTAGCGCCGCACTTGAGGCGTACTAAATTTGACTATGAAACTGGCCCTTAATATTGCTACTGGAGCAATGTGTTATTTATTTTGGACAAAGAAATGCTTTGCTATAAAAACTGCAAAATTGCTGGCCTTTTCTCGCGTACCCTTCCATCCCAACTTAATGTGTTTAGTGAATGTGATTTCTCTCTTGCAGGGACAAAGAAGATCGAAAGCTGTCATCCGGGGTTCCTTTGACCAGTTATCCTAAACCGAATCTTCAAGTGAATCCTTTTACAGGATTACCATACACTCCGAGGTAGGTTTTAAGTTATCTTTGCATATCATGTTTACATAGGCTAAATCTTAAAGGGCTTGTTTAATCAAGCGGATAGTAGGCAACTTATACGAGGCAGGCGCGTCCGTCCACAAAGTAAGTTTCGATAAATTAATAAAAAAAACTAATAGGGATAGAAATTTTTTATAAAGGTCTAAAAATACATGCATACTGCCTTTATTTTTTTTACATGGTCTCCAATGACTTAGAAATTTTTTTTTATATCTTGGCACCAACTTTTTTA
Source organism: Timema douglasi (assembly GCA_901482245.1). NCBI lineage: Eukaryota > Metazoa > Arthropoda > Insecta > Phasmatodea > Timematidae > Timema > Timema douglasi. The sequence goes on from CABEEJ010000164.1 coordinate 357,621, forward strand.
TAGCCCTTTCAAAAAAAATTTGCCACCCATTGGCTTCTACAAAACGCTGAGAGGGCAGCAACTGCTTCATGTTCAAAAACAAGTGATAGTCACTTGGAGCCTGAACAGTTTGAGCTGCAGTGTTGGCTCAAGCAAGATAAGAATCCCTGATGTCAGCATGCCACGGCTTTTGTTCTGAATTGCATGCATCTGAGTCTTTTTAAGATTTCACAATATCCTCCAGCATTAATGGTTCTTCTTTGTTCAAGAAAATCAACAAGCAAGACACCCATCTGGTCCCTAGAAACAGAAGCCATGATTTTATTAACTGAGTGGTCCTTTTTGAATTTCGTTTCCTTTGGGGATGTTGAGTGATGCCACTGTAACCATCGTTGTTTTGTGTCAACATTCGTATACAAAGTCCAAATCCAAGTCTCATCGTGGGTTACAATTTAATAAAAAAATGTTCATCTCCTTCCTTTTCAAAATTCTGCAAAAACATTTGAGCTGACTCCACACATTTTTGTTTGGTTGCTTCAGTCAACATTTCGGGGACTCTACTGGCGGCGCACAGTTTCCTGTAGTCTAGCTTTTCTGTCATAATTTTGTGTATGATTGACCGTGAAACTTCTGGAAATTCAAAAGACGTAACTGTGGAACGACGGTTCTCACTAATTTTCGTGTCCACACTTTCCATTAATTGTCAGTCACCACACTTGGTCGGCCACTGTACTCCTCATCATGAACATTGGTGACCTTATTAAACAGATGGACCAATAAATATTCTCACCTTACTTTCACTCATGACATCAGGTCCGTTTAAATCACTATCACAGAACATCAGATGAGGATAAAACTGAAGTATAGGGATCAACTGAAAGCTGATGAATCAATATAGGCTACTATTCATATGTAGCTCCACCTATAAGTCTATTTTGGTGGTCGGTCCCAAACGGGTAGCAGGACGCGGTGCTAAAAAAAATTGTTTTGGTGGTCATATCTCAACGGACCTTACTTTGTGGACACTTCACATATATAGATAATACACCATGAACCAGGTCTCTCATTCTAATGTGGTAAAAGCATTCCTCTATAGTTAAAACAGGAAAATACAAACAAACCATTTACCATGGTTAAAATATTAGAAAATTTTAAAATAAGTCTATTTCAGTATTTAAAATTTATTTCTTCAATCCCACATCTGCTTGTTTTCAAGAAAAGACATTAATAGAAACAAACTTTATTGTAATTTCTGATTTGAGAGTAGTCATGTTTCTAATATCTTTACTAAGCAACCATAGAGTAATGATGTGTGTAAGTCTTAGAATTTCCTCACTATCAAGATCTTATTACTTCACCTGGTTTATTTGAAAACATCTTAAAACTTTGCTTTTGAAGAACTCTAAAAAGTAATTTTCTTTCACAGTTCTTCACTAAAGCACAATTGAACAAAGTAAAAGTTTTTTGGATAATCTGCATGTTTATTTGTTATTTATTTACTTTATAGATTGTAAATTGTCTTATCGTGTTGGCAGCAGCTGTAGCTAATTAGGTAAAACCATCTTCAATGTCTGCAATGTCTTAAGGATTCACTCTTATAATGTATTGAACTGAACTGTTGATGACAGGAAAATTGTAGTTTGAATTCTGGTCGGGTGTATTAAGGGTTATTTTTCCTAAATAGCTTTCCACTCTTCCTGCTCCCTAAAACATTAACATAATTAGTACATAGGGGTATAACCTGAAGCTAGCAAGTCATGGGGTTGAATAAAATAAAGTAAATACTCATTGGAAAGAGATTCTCATGTGTTTCACTTGCAGGTACCAGGAGTTTCTCCGCAAGCGCATCACACTGCCTGTGTGGGAGTACCGCGCCCAGTTCATGAAGTTGTTGGAGGAGAACCAGTGCATTGTCCTGGTGGGAGAGACGGGTTCCGGCAAGACCACACAGATACCGCAGTGGTGAGAGTAGTTTGTCAGGATATAATAGTCGTGGTCGCCATGCTACGCACCTGGAAAACAAAGGGAATTTGGCAGTTTAAAAATAAAATGGCAACTCTGATAGTACACAAGTACCTTGGACCAAATACAATTTAAACCATCTCTACTATTCTAAAAGATTGTCGTCCTAGCTAAATGAGTGATTGTGTTGCTATAGTTTTTTTTTGTGTAGGGTTGTTCACATAGAAATTTGCTATTTCTATTAAATGTTATTAATAATTAAAACCTCTGCTATGTCTTATGGGAGGATTCTAATAGAGAAACCAATATCAAGAGAGTTATGAAAGCTACTTATAAAGGCATTTTATTAAACTGAACCGGCTAGAGGCTTGAAACATTTCATGATTAGTATGAATGAGTGTAAAAACCTGCTTCATTGGCCGCATGGTCTGAGGCATCACTCTCGTGTTAGACTAGACTGCCATTGACGGGGAAACCAGGGCTCAAACCTTGTTTTGGTGTCCTGAGGGTGGTTTTTACAAAATTGTTTTCCACTCTGCCTCCACACAAATATGGCTAAACTTACTCTAAACTCGACCTTCCTCGTCCCTAACTCATAAGTGTAATTAGTACATATGTGGACGGCCTGAACCGCTAGTAGGATGTAGAGCTTGTATTTAACTGTTGATTTGTTTGTCAGGTGTGTGGAGTACTCTCGTTGTAAGGGAAAGAAAGGTGTGGCTTGCACACAGCCGAGGCGAGTAGCTGCCATGTCGGTAGCTCAGCGTGTGTCGGAAGAGATGGATGTCTGTCTTGGACAAGAAGTCGGTTATAGCATTCGATTCGAGGATTGTTCTTCTGCAAAGACGTTGCTCAAGTATGTTGTTTTGTAGATTTTATAAAAAATTGGGTCGTTTATAGAGATGCATAACTTAAATTGAGAGCTCTCTTAAAGTTTTTTCTGTCATTTTAACAGTAAAATCTGTCTTGTTCGGTTTACTTAATTCTACTAGGGGTTTGTCAAACTCTCACCAGAATAGTGTGAAAATGATTGAATTTAAACCTCTACTGGGTGTGCGAAACTTGGAAAACTTTTGGCATTGCTTCAAATATTTGTCAGCTTTGACATAATTTCGAAAGTACACTAATTTTTTTCCATCTTTAAACTATTTTTTAGGTATTCGATTTTCAATCCACTTTAGGAATATTTTACTTACACCATTCAATTCAGCTTTGCTTCAAATTCAAAAAGTGGACTTAATGCACCCCTGGAAACCACAGGTGTTTTTTTAATTGGTTAACCACTACTTATGTTAAACATGTTTTCTTAGGTTAGATATTTGGAGATTTTAAGTTTTAGAAATAAAATTTGATCAATCTTTATAATCACAACATTGCTGTTTGTTCAGGTACATGACTGATGGTATGTTGCTGCGAGAAGGTATGTCTGACCCCATGTTGGAGAACTACCAGGTGATCTTGTTGGATGAGGCTCACGAGAGGACACTGGCCACCGACATCTTGATGGGCGTGCTCAAGGAGGTGGTGAAACAGCGTCCGGACCTCAAGCTAGTCATCATGTCCGCCACTCTGGATGCAGGAAAATTCCAGGTGTGTTCATTCGGTTTCAATGAGTATTTTGTTCAAGAGTAAAAGGGGGGGCCCAACAAACCTACCTCAAGGTTCTACTGGTCTAGTTGAGACATTTCACTATTAAAAAAAACTCCTTGGCTTGAGATGACGATGGAGCTATACCAAACCAGTGACCTCTGCTTTTAGTAATGATAGTGTCATTTGAAGATATAGGATGCCATGAGGTCATCACGACAAAACCTACAGCCATGAATCTCAGTTTTCTAGACTCGAACCGCTATATATTAATTCAAGTAGCTCCTCATTTGTCCGCACAAGGCGTTCCAGGCCCACTGCTTCACAGAAAAATTCTGAAAGGGCCGAGGATCGAACCCAGGACGTCGATCTAAAATCAGGAACTCTGTCCACTAGATCACAGAGGACTGATGTGCCCCGAAAATTTCATAATTATGTGTATTGTGGTGAATTTTCAGCCCTTCAGTTCTCTGGTGGGTGGGCTTCACCCCTTTATCCTCTTTTCAATGTTTAATTTAATGTAAAATATTGAAATTGTTTATAATATCCACAACAAATATTGCTTTTTATGCTTCCAAAAACTTTTAAAAATAGGCGGGTCTGGACTCTTAATAATAAAAATTTTAACACAAATCCAAAATGGCTTTCAAAATTAAATGGTCAAACACATGGTTCTAGAATCTAGTCTTTTTGTTTGTAGTATTGTAGTAATTTGAATAAACACTTGTATTAAATGTATTTATTCTGTCTTACGAGGCATTGGCAGTCTTTTCTAACAAAAGAAATCAACCTGTTCTAAGACAGAACACCTAATAATAATGATTATGATGCTAAAACAAAACCAATAAATAAACTACCCACTTGGGGCTAATTGTTTCTATTTCGCGGTGTCTTAGCCATATTTATGTGATCATAAGCAATTTATGATAATTAAATTGAGCACGCAGATTTAACGTCACACTTATTTGGTTGGTTGATGATGAGATAAGAAGTCAAATTCCGATCGAATTACTGGAGGGGGGTTTCTTAAACAGTTTTCCTCATTTACAAACAAACAAAGCTACAGTCTCTCTAAATTCTACATACCCTACAAGTACAATTAAATGCAGAAAGCCTGGATTGGTAGTTATATTTATTGAAAATAATTTAAAAACTAGGATTTGAACGTTTGTAGATTATCAGGGTATCACAATGGTCTCACGCAAATTAGGGTCAAACCCTGCAAAAGGTTGAAAACTTCGGCATTAGTCATTCACTTTTATTGCCACACAAATATTCCCATTTTCTATATGTGTCTCATGTCTTAAAACTTCTTTTCAGCAATACTTTGACAATGCTCCTCTTATGAATGTCCCTGGGCGGACCCATCCTGTAGAGATCTTCTACACCCCTGAGCCAGAACGAGACTACTTGGAGGCTGCGATTCGAACAGTCATTCAGATCCACATGTGTGAGGAAATTGCTGGAGATGTGCTGCTTTTCCTCACTGGCCAAGAGGTGAGGTAATCCTTGAAGCAGGTGTTTAGGGAGCTTTGTTATCTTTAACTTTGATTCAAAAGTTAATTTCCAGATTAGATTATAGTAGTGAAGCTTTCCCAATATTTAAATATTTTAAGTTAAAATACACATTATGGTATGTTAAATTTGTGACATTTTGTGTTGTTAATTTACATCTCAAATTAATATTCATAACAAAAAACTTAAGTAATACGATTCTCTCTTGTCATGGATAGTAACTTAATTTATCATTTTAGGACTATGTTGATCATGTTTGCAATATAATATTTTGTTAATGATATTTAAAAAAAAGATGGATACTTAACGGTAAAACTGGGAATTATGCTTGAATTTTGTGCATTGAGAAAAAACTTAGGAAAAGTGCTTGAGTTTTGCCGTCAGGAAGTTCAAGGTGAAAACCACTTTAATAACTTCCAAAGGTAATCGATTTTCAAACATTTGCCAGGGGAAGACCAAGAAACATTTAATTTAAAGAAAAAAATCAAGCAAGTACCTCTCTTAATGACCTCCGAGCATATCCAAATTTAATTTCCAATCTTTTCTGGGATTGAGTTCCTAAAAAGCTCTTTGACTCTGAGGACTTTTTTTTTTACTTCTTTTAAACATTTTTACACAAATATTGTTCCATCGCCACTGGGTGAGACACATTTGTATATACACTATTCTTTAAATTGTGTACCCTTTACTTGTGGCTGATCGACCTAATCACCAACAAATAGTTTATCAGTCCAACCCTAAAATTGTCATAAGAATTGTTTTATAATATTTAAAAAATCTCAAATACTGCATTCTACAAAAAAAATTACATACAAGTCTTTCTTTTTATCATATTTATAAAAAAATACTTGTAAATTCTTTTTTTCTATAACATATGCTTAATATTTTGGGGAATTTTTTTGTTTTGTAATACACCAAATAAAATTCTAGTTGAATAATACATTCCTGCATACAAACCATAGATAAAATGAATTTAGACTTTCCACATTTGCAAATAATCAAATATAGATTCAACAAACAATATTCGATATATCGATTCTATCATCTATTAAATAAAATATTTTCATGTACCTTGAAAAAAATATTCTCGATATTTCAGGCATTTGGTAATAAATTTGATAGGTTATTTGAAAAATGTATTAAAGTCTATGGTATGTTGGTTAATATATTCTTATGGCTCATAATTTTGCTGCTACTATTGTAATAAAAATAAAAATATTTTTCATGATAACTTCTATAAAGATTTAAACACATTCACTCTTTTACTCAGGAAATTGAAGAGGCCTGCAAACGGATCAAGCGCGAGATTGATAATCTGGGTCCTGAAGTTGGTGATTTAAAATGCATTCCTCTCTATTCGACACTACCGCCCAATCTACAGCAACGCATTTTCGAGCCAGCCCCACCTTGCAAGCCAAATGGAGCTGTTGGGCGCAAAGTGGTGGTGTCCACAAACATTGCTGAAACATCGCTTACTATTGATGGTGTGGTGTTTGTGATTGATCCTGGCTTTGCTAAGCAAAAGGTTTGTTTTTAAATATAATTCTTTGATATTTTTTATTATTTTAACAAAATATTGGAGCTCTATCATATATTGATCGAAGGAAAAAGTTTTAAATTTATCAACAAGGGCATACAAGAATACCTAAGTCAATAATTACAAAGAATGTGTTCCTCGAATCGAATCTTTAGGAATATCTGTGATTTGTAAAAAAAAAAATGGTAATTTTTTTTTTCTTCTAATGCCTCACATTCCCATTAGTAGATTTCCATGGCCAATAAGAACCCTATTGTCAGGGTTGCCATTCACCTGGAAAACCAGGAAAATACAGGGAGTTCTGCAAATTCTAGTAAAAAATACTCGAATATTTGTTAGTTTGGGACAGTTAACTTAAAGCTTAAAATAGATCTTTTTATAGACAAAAAGTGAACTGAAGAAGGCAGAAGGGAGCGCAAGTATTTTTACAGTTTTTATAACCTTACAATTTTTTTGCCAAAATAAATCAAATATTTCTCCAGTCTCAACATTGAGCTTAATTTTCTGCACATGCTAATATCAACAGATCTTGAACATCTGCCAAGGGTGTTTTGGAATTTTGTCAAAACTTTTTTTATTTATTTAAAAGGTTTTGACAAAATTCAAGGCAGTCTGTGATGGACGTTCTTAGTTGTCCCAAGTCGAAACTAATTTTTGAAGTTTTGCACAGTCCTATTTAAATAGTTATTTACAATTATTCTGTCTGAAATGGTTCTCTGGTATATTTTATTGTTTCTATTTCAGGTTTACAATCCGCGTATCCGTGTAGAATCCTTGCTTGTGTCCCCCATCAGTAAAGCGTCAGCCCAACAGAGAGCTGGGCGGGCCGGGCGAACAAAGCCAGGCAAATGTTTCAGACTGTATACAGAGAAAGCGTTCAAAAATGAGATGCAAGACAACACTTACCCTGAGATTCTGCGTTCCAACCTTGGTTCCGTCGTCCTGCAGCTCAAGAAATTGGGAATTGATGATTTGGTTCATTTTGATTTTATGGATCCACCTGGTAATTATATGTCCTCTACTTATTATAATGTTTAACTGATCTCTCGATGTTAGGTGAAACCATCATCATCATCATCATCATGAACTATTTGCAGCCACTGGCCGCGTCTGTTTGGAACATAAGCCTCTCCAACGTCTCCTTTCCCCTTAGTACCTCTTCTCCACAATGACCTAGTCCTCTGCTTTTTGCTCCACACTTCTCTGCACTCACTTCAGACACATGTTCCATGTTCTTCCTCTTGTCCTTTTGCCCTTTGCTTCAATATCCAACATCATCATCTTTGGTATCTTTTCCTGAAAAATAAACTAATAGGTGTAAATTAAATTAAATTAAGAAAGGCCACTTAGGTAAAGAGGAAAAATGTGGGAAGAAGACAACGCACAAAGGTGATATCTTCTTTCGTTCTTCTGTCTACCATAGTAGAAATAGGCACATACATATCTAAACACAAATTTTAACTCAAATTGGGTAATATTTCGGCATTGTTGCCTTTATCAACAAAATTTAAAATTCGTGTTTAAATGAGTTTATGAATATTTCAAATATAGAAGATAGAAGAAAGGAAGATGTCACCTTTCTTGCATTGGATTCTGGTCACATTTTTTGTCTTTTCTTAGGTGGGCTCTCTTTATTAAATTTAAACTTATTTTAGTTTATTTTTCATTTTTCTTTATTTTAATCACTTTTAATTACTATAAAATTGTTTTCTATTATGTTATTTTTCTATTTCTTCCGAGGATCTTAATTTTTTCCAACAGTCAAATTTTAAAGTAAAATGAAGATTCGGATTTGTAACATTAATAGTGGATTTGACTCGACTATAATTGTAATATTTATATATCCACCATTGTGGCAACATGAGTTTCCAGGTTTCAATCAAGGAGTTTCCTATGAAAATCACACTGTTAGTTTTTTGATCTTATTCATCACACCGAAAAAATTTATTTTAACATTGTTCCTCTCCCCTCCCTTTTTTCTACTTCTCAGCTCCAGAAACGCTGATGCGAGCCTTGGAACTGTTGAACTACTTGGCGGCGCTGGATGATGACGGTAACTTGACAGACCTGGGTGCCGTCATGGCGGAGTTCCCTTTAGACCCCCAACTTGCCAAGATGCTGATTGCCAGCTGCAATCACAACTGCTCGAATGAGATCCTGTCCATCACAGCCATGCTGTCAGGTAACACCTAGTGTTAGGGCACTGCAGAGTTGTCGAATAACCCGCACCCTCCATCTTCTCTTTTTCTAGGCGAATTCTGTACCATGACTTGGAAAACAAGGAAATGTCATGGAAAAGTCAGGAAATTTGATCAAATTTCTATAATTTTATACATATTAACTATAAAAAAACATAACTTTTATCCACAATAGTCAAAATAACATATTTTCTTCCAGTTATTACATCTTCAATAAATTTTAGCACGACTATCACTATATATTGTGAATACTAATCTCAACTCTCAACGTCAACATGTGAGTTTATTTTTTGTATTTTCACCCCTCTCCTGCGCTACTTTAACCAAAGTTAAGTCATAGTTATGTACATGTACGAGGATTCAGTTACATTATAGGATAGGAAGAAGAAATTAAAAATGAATGTGTCTCCCAACAAATTTAAACTGTATAGGTGTAAGCTGAACTTTTTAATATCTCGTTATGATCTCACTCAAATCTAACAAGATCACACCTTCCAAGGATGATATCCTTTAACCCTTCATAGACTGACACAATTTCAGATTGTGCATGTGACATCTAGTTGCAATCTCAATAAAATAAGGTTTGTATCTATTTATATAGTGGCTGGAAAAGTTTTTGATAAGCTCTGGAAAACCTGGAAAAGTTGAGAAATTTTAAAATATGGTTTGACTGGACAGCCTGTGGGATTTCTGTGAAAGTCAATTCTATCCTGTTTCCATGGGTTACATAGCTAGTTTGTTGCTAAATAGCTTTTCAGAAAGAAAGAAGAAGAAAAATTCCAACTTTCAGGCGACCCTCATATTTCAATAACAAAACGGTGTTGAGCAAGATAATATTTATAAGAAGTCACCCACATTTGTCTCAAGTAAGAATGGGAAACCATTGAATAAAATCCAACCTGCTTCAGTGGCCTCATGGTTTAAGGTATTGCTATCCCAATAGATTGGCTGCCAATGACGAGGACATCGACATTTTAATCCCAGGCGGATGTACTGAGGGTGGTTACTCCTCAAGTGTTTTCACTCTCCTTCCACGCAAATGTTTGTACACTTCCTCTAAGTTTAACCTTTCTCATCCTTGACACAATACCATAATTAGTATATTGGCGTATAACCCAAACTGGCAGTAAGACACTGTATTTAACAATACCACCTCAGTATTTAATGTCAGATCTGCCTCACTGTTATTTATAAATTTTCAAATTAACAACAAAAATGCTACATAGTAAGTTAATAAAACAATTTTGTTTTTCCTACTAAATTCAAAATAGAATATGACAGTTTTTCTAAAATTTAATCCCCCCTACCCGTAAGAAAGTTTTATTGGAATTGAATGAAATCGAGGAAATCTTGAAGGGACAACAGATAAAAACATGATCTGGTTTCTGAATACAAGATTAAATTATTATATTTGGTAACATTTTACAATTATAATGTAGCCTCTGGTTTTAAAACTAAATATTATGATTGCTCTTATAATTTATTAAATCTGTATTTTTAATTACTAAATGTGTGAATCTGTTTTGTATTTTGATTATTTAATAATTGCCTAAGCTTTTTATACATATATAAAACTAATTCTTCTGTGTTATTCGAAGATTGGATAACACACTAATGCTATTTTAAACTTTGCAGGGAATGGTTTGATTTTAATGTAACAATGATAATTATGACTTGTATTTAATTTTGCTTGTTAATCTCATATAATATTTTATTGCCGTTTTTACCAAATTATTTTAGTACAATTTTTGATCTAAGTATATAGCAACTCTTATTTTTTTAAATTATTGATCTGTAAATTCCATCTATTAGTCGTTGGTCAACATTGCTGCCATGTAGTATGTTTTTAGTATTATGTGGATGGTATAGCATCAGCAAGTTAGAATCTTTGATAAGGTATCGACATATGGTGGTATGTGTATACTATCTCAATTATTTCCTCCTCGGTTTATTTTCCCGGCTGATTCAATCGCTTTGGATGCATGCAACCCCGGTATTTTTTTTTCCTGAATGGGGGGAAAGGGGAGTACCTCAAGTTGTGAGAGCATACGATGTGAAGTCTCCAGTCTCCGTGAAAGATTCTAACTTGTTGTAGCTCCCTAGGTTGACTAAACAGATCCCACTCGCTGTGTGTGTGAGAGACGCTACTAAATTGGTTGGATGCGGGCTCCCCCCTCTCCTCCACTATTTAGTCCCACAGTGCTTCGTGCGGCCGAACGAGGCCAAGAAGGCGGCGGACGACGCCAAGATGAGATTTGCCCACATCGACGGTGACCACCTCACCTTGCTCAACGTGTACCATGCCTTCAAACAAAGTGAGTATATCTTTTAACTCAAATTGTTGGCTTGACCCTCTGTGTAGTTGCACAGAGCCCCTTGTTTGACTGTTTCGTTTATAAATGATTGTAAATTAAATTAGATCACGCTACACTTGTCACTGACCTGAAAAACCTAAAACACATAATCATCATCAACTGTTTCAATTCTGTGGCTGGGTCAATTTAGTAAAATGCCTATTTCTCCCTCTGTCCTTCCATAATTCTACCTCCCTTACAGGTGACCTGGCGGTCTAGGGGTAAGGTGTCAGACTTCTATGCTGGCGGCCGGGGTTCAATCCCCGGTCCCGGCATAGATTTATCTGATTACCAAACCCTTCCTTCACCTCTGACAAGACATCTTGTGAATGTGGGGAATGCCAGGTCTCCACCGTGTTTCGGATTCCACGTTAAACTGTAGGTCCTCCATTTCATCTCATAATCACCCTACCATTACACATTAGCGTAAGTGCGTATAACCCGAACGGGTAGTAAGACCCGGTGCTAATAATAATAATAATAATAATATCTCCCTTACATTATATTGGGGTGTGTGAAGCTTCAAAAACTTAAAATTCCCTCAGAATAACTGTTCGCTTCGAATTGAATTTTAGGATTCGACAATTACCAAGCTTCACCCAAAAATAAAAAAATTATCAAACCACACTTTTTTTCTCCCTCTGCTGTTATTTCCACCACAAATTAGAAATGAAATGAATTGATTGCATTAAATTTTGTGATACTAACTTAATCTATCATTTTAAACAAAATATATTATGTTGCACACCTCTACTATAAATGTAAGTTTCCTTTAATTTTAAAGGAAAGTTTATTTTAATATTTCCCACAAATCAAATGTAGGTCATTTTTCAAATGTTTCTACCAGTATTTACAGGCAATGTTCATAACTTTTTTTTTTTAAGATATAATATTTAGATTTCTATTGGGCATTCAAATTTTAGTATTAGCTGAATTAATTGTTAAAGTATGAAAAACAAAAACTACCAAAACACATCTGCAGCAAATATGTTGGGGAGCATGTTAGTGTATCTATGAAACAAATAGCACGATTATTTAAGAAATCCACATTCTCTCTACAAATAAATTAGATTGGTTTCGAGATATTTTCCTATGTGCTCACTTTCAAATAAACTTTCTCCACCCTAGCATACAGAATGGTTTGTTTCTTTGATGTCAACAACATGGTTACTTATTTTAAAGCCTGATGATAACCACAGTCATCCTGCAGTCCCAGATTGACATATTCATCCTTCAGTTCACACACAGGCCGACTGCAGGTGTTTGCTCGCAGTTTCTTGAATCTGTGACAAAACTGTTTGTGTGTGTTCGGTATATATGAAGTTAGGTTTCAACCTTCAGCCCTAAACTTTCAATAAAGTGGAAAATTAGTTTGAAGGCCACAGATCAAAATTATCAATTTGGCCGGTAGCTAGCCTTATTTTATTTCTAGCTTTTTTGGTATATATCACCAATTACATGGAGTCCTTTCGAACACACTTTAATGGGCACTCTTATGCGAGTCTTTTGCATCCTACTACTTAGGACAATTAAGTCAATTTTTTGCTACATAAAGTCAACGCCTAATAACTATATGGTCTTTGACCCTTTTCTTTCCTCTACTCTCATCCTTGCTTAGTATATGTTTCATTTTAGTCAATGTAAGTTGGAGAGATTAGTTCAACATAATTACACGATTGTGGTTAGTGGGTTGCACCTTCCAGTAGGATGAGCCTAAGTCCCACCCTCCTCATGTACCACCATTATTGAAAAGATCTTAACTTTCTACATCATACCTTCCTCCCCTTCCTGGTTCTGTGAGGTCATCAACCCCTAGATGACATCATCAGAATGTTACAATCCTGTCCATTTGAGAATCCCCGAGAGAAATAATTTGGTAAGAAGTGTGTGTCCCGATTTATTTTACCTCGTTCGATGTACAGTTATTTGGTTTGATTCATCGTGTTTGTATTTTGAATTTTAACCCAAATTGGTTTGAATCCCGTGGAGGATGTTGCAGGTGAGGATGGTTGTTTATTTTTAATTTCAACCCCATTTGGTTTGAATCCCGGGGAGGATGTTGCGTGTGGGTGTTGGTTCGCGAGGAACTACACCATGTTGTTAGTGTTGGTTCCATTTAATTGAGAGAGTATTGTTTATTATTTCGGCAGGAATATTATTTTTCATTAGTTGAGGTCTTAATCAAGTATTTATGCAACTGTACTGGAATGTTTGAGTCAATAGAATTGCCACATTATTTTAGACTCCGAGGACCCTCAGTGGTGCTACGACAACTTCGTTAACTACCGGTCGCTCAAGTCTGGCGACAATGTCAGACAGCAGCTGTCTCGCATCATGGACCGCTTCAACCTAAAGAGGACATCAACAGACTTCACATCTAAAGATTACTATATTAACATCAGAAAAGCTCTCGTCACTGGCTTCTTTATGCAGGTATGCCAAAGGTTTGGTTTGCCATATGAGGGCATACATTTTTATTAAAAATAGGTTGAATCCACTTTTTCTCGTGGACAATGGATGCAAATATCTATATCGCTTTAAGGAAAACATCTTAAAACTTTTTTGAGGTAGTTTGTGATAACTATATATATATATATTAGAGTTGATTGAATCCACAATTTCTTGAATCCTAATCTACATTTCATTTTCTAATCTCTAAAGTTGAATCCGAATCCTAGCAAATTTTTGGAAATTTTAATGATTTACAAATATATCCAAATTTACCTACATTACACAATATAGGCCTAAACTGTAATTCAAGATATATTCCAATAGTGCTTTCAATTTTACCCAACCCCAACCACCCCTCGCAAAATACTGGTTAAATTACAGCCAAATTAAAAATTCTAGACCCATATTATTGTTTAAAAAATCAAATCAATCAAATTTTGAGTGTCATTTAGTTATTTTAAAGTGTTGATAAAATGAGCTAGTTTCTAAAATAAAAAAAAAGTGAAATCAACAAACAGAATAGGCTTATTATTGATTCATCCTATGCTGAGCTACGTGGAAGTCTAGGCTCTGATTTGGTACTGAACGGACTTTTACTGGTATCCTTTCACTAAATATTCCCTTCTATAATTTGTATTAAACTTGTTTTAAAACAATAGAAAATTATTAAAACTAAAATCATCACTTCATATGATTTATAAATTATACTTTAAGCTTTGCTAGCGATATTCGAATACCAAGGAGCTCCTGAAAGTATGTAATTATTATTATTATTATTATTATTATCATTATCATCTTTTTATATCTATTAACCTTTATGTAGAAAACAAGAAATATTTTCGACCCTTGCAAGATGTGCATTCCCATTTTATTAGGCAGGACTAACTTTAATATTAATTACTTCTATTGAAATAATTGAATTTTAAGTTTTGATGATAACTTAATTTATCAGAATAAATGTTAATTGTGCAATAAAATAGTAATCTTAGTTTATAAAGCAATATAATTAATCACAGTAAAATATGTTTTCAAGAATAAAACCAAAACATTTAAACTTTGATTTGGCTTTGACAATATTTTATATATTTTATCAAAATTAAAATAGACAATGGACTTGGCATGCCCCTAAAAAGCACCCCTATTCGCAATTAAAGAATTATTTCTAATAATAGTGTTATGTTTAGTTATTTTGTTTTTACAGGATTTCGATATGCCAAGAACAAGACTTGTATTCAAGCTGTTGAATGGTTTTTGTTTAGGTGGCGCATCTGGAAAGAACTGGTCATTATCTGACCATAAAGGACAACCAAGTAGTACAACTCCACCCTTCCACATGTTTGGATCACAAACCAGAGTGGGTCATCTACAATGAATTTGTACTCACCACCAAGAACTATATTCGCACAGTCACCGATATCAAACGTATGTTTGGTTCTTTTTAGGGATGGTCCCTTGAATCCTTAGGGATTTTTGATACTTTAGAAGTTTCAGTAAAATTTCAAATTCAAGATAAATTTGTTTTAAAGCTCTAATACTATTTAATCATCATCATCATCATCATCATCATATGTTTCCATCCTGTGGCTGGGTCAGTTTAGTAAAATGCCTCCATTTTTCTCCTCTCACTTGAACACTTTGTGTTATCTGCTGCTCCCGATCTCTTTCTTGGTCTCCCTTGTGATCTTTTTCCTACACTCTTCTATTCCAACATTTTCTTCGGCATCCTCTTTTTTTCCCATCCTCGTTGCATGCCTAACTATCTCATTCTTGCTTCCTTTACTATCTCATGTAATCCCTGTACTCAGATAACTTAATTCCTAATCTTGTTTATCCTCGTAACAGCTTACATGCTCCTCACAAACTTCATTCCCATGGCCTTCACTTTCCTAGACGGTCTTACATTCAATGTCAATGTGTCTGCTGTATATGTGTCAATGGGTACAAAGGACACCCTGTACAGTACTTCCTTACACTTCAAGGGGACTTCCCTTCTCCATAGCAGGTCTCTTACACACCTATAGAACAACTCTCTGTGCTGTTCTCTTCTCATTAAATTCTCTTTGCCTTTCTCCTCAATCACACTTCCAAGATATTTTACGTTCTGTACTTTTCTCAGCTCTACTCCACCCATCATTATAGCTTTATTAGGCCTTACCCTCCACTGCTTATATGTTGCTCAGAACCATTTATATTTAGAGGATTAATTCAACAAACCGGCCCCAGACCAATAGTTTAACACTTAACTGCATGTATAAATGACATAACGAATGGAGTAAAAGTAAGAATGTTGAGTTATTGCTTTTTTTTAATTTTCTATTATATTTATTTTTCCTCTTTCAAATATGTATTTAATTATATCATTTTAACCAACTTCAGTATCTGAATGAGCTGTCATTCACATATTAAAATACTGGCCTACTGAGGACTGGCAGATCGAGGTTTGAATCCCAGTTGGGTCTACCAATGGTGGTTTTTCCTAAAGGGTTTCTCACTCTTCTTCAACGCAACTGTGGGTAGATCACCTCTATAGTGCTTCCTTCCTCATCCCTACCCCAAAAGAGTAACAATCATATTATCACAGGTAGTAAGACCCAGCGATTAAAAAATTTGTCTTGTCAAGTGTGTATGATTAATTTGAATTTTATATAATTTTTAATGATTTTTGTTGTTTCTCCAATTTTTCGGATACTAAAGGAAATTAGGATTTAAGCGTTCCATTTCTAATTTTTATCTCAGCCAACTGTTTTGCATCTAGTACACCTTCATACAAGTCATTCATCTTTTGAAACGGCTGTGTGTTCTAGCCGAGTGGTTGCTGAAGCTGTCACCGCAGTACTATGACTTGATCAACTTTCCGCAGTGTGAAGCTAAGAGGCAGCTAGAGCTATTGCAGGCAAAGATGGAGACAAGACAGTACCAAGAAGGGTTTTGATTTACAGACTGTGTCAACGTTTACATTCATACAATTGCACGTCATTTGTGCATGAAGCAATTTAATGACATACAGTTCACTCATCGCTTAGCAAGTGCTCATGTTGTAGGTTGATCTCTTGTTTCAGCTTCATCATTCAGGCTTGGGCCCCTCTTTTTTTTTAAACTCATTGAGCGGATTAGCTGCCAAAAACAAGTTCTACTCTGCACGGTTCATTTGTTTGTAGGGCTCATTTTGTGCTTTTAGGTTAAAGAATACAAAACAATTCCTTATTTGACAGTCTTCTCTGGAAATTCTGAAAATGTTGGCTCATTTTGTTAGGCGTGTGCGAGCATAAATTGTTTACTTCGATTAGAATTTGAATGAAAACATTCGAGTTTTACTCATTTTCGAATAATGCAGAGCTTGTATTTCAAATATAATTACTGTAATAAACAAACACTAAGGGTGTGCTGAGTCCATTTTTTAAAATTTCAAGCGAACTCGAATAAATATATGAAATGTTTTCAAAGTCAAATTGGAGTTGGAAAAGTTTTTACCAATAGTTTTATACCTGAAAAAATACTATAGTTTGGTAATTTATACAATGTTACTAAAATCATTTAGAATTTTTTTTTGCACTATTGTTTAATTGTGAGCTGTGAGGTCTTTAGTTTGCTGGTTAGTGTTTAGGCCTTGTCTCTTTTCAAGGTTTGATTATACAAATTCAGATTTTAAATTAAATTGATTATAGGTGGAAGAATATTTTAATCGGACTGTTTGCTATGAAATAATGTGTTTCCTCCCACTCATGGTCCTTACTTTGACGTTTTAACATTTTTTAATTTTTTTTATATAGCAATGGTCTGCTTAGCTTACAAGTTTGATTGGCAATAAGCTCTACTAATTCATTGGTAATGAAATATTCAAACAATTCTAAAGGCTCTGGATTTTTCCTGAAATTTGCGTAAATACTTGTATTTACTTCACAGTAAATCACAGCTCTCGTTCTTCACCGGGTTTATTCACTATATAATATTTAAAGGTAAAAAATAGTTCTCATGTTCCCAACAGATGGGAGCAGTTAAAAAAAAAGTCTGATATTAAAATGTGGTTTTATGTATTTAAGAGGCTATTAACCATAATATAAAGCATAAACCAACTAATAAAATATATTAAAAACATAAATTTAGCTTCGAAAATGTTTCATATATTTGATTTGAGCCTACTTTGAATTGAAGAATTTAACTTTGCAGACACTTACTTTGAACAGTTAATAAAAACTAGACCCAAACTCAAATCTTTCAAAACTTGGACAACCCTAAATTTTCTTAGCCACTTTTTTATTACAACCATATTTGGTGTCAGGTTTTGATAGATGTAATGTTGTATGTAAACACTAAATTTGGCTGATGTAAGATTACTTTTTTTTTCGTAAGCAGCTATGTTATTTTTTGTATATTGGGAATTGTTTTGGTTCATTCTTAAAATGACCACCTGATGATTAAGACATTCAAGTTTGTACAAATAAATTCTAAAAAATATAAATTTTACACATAATTTAAAATGAAATATTTATGTTTTTTATTTTATGTTGGGAATAATTAAATACTGTGTTTAGTTAGTAGGGGTGTGCGAAAAATGGTTTTTTGGATTATATCAAATTTAAATGGTTTCATAAAATTTCGATACGACTTGGTATACATTTTTTAAATAAGTTTGGCAAAATTTGGAATACAGTCACATGAAAGATATTCTCACTTTAATTCAAAACTTTCTTTGCAAAGAACATAATTCAAAAATTGTTTTTTGAATTCTCGAATATTCGCACATTCCTAATAGTTAGGTATTTCTTTTTATACCATTGCTAAGTATTTATTGAATAAATTCTCAATAAAACAACACTTCTTTTTTTATGTGCCTTGCATTTCTAGGTTGACTTAAAATCTCTTTAACCTCTATAGCATGTACTACATTTTCAGTCGTCCACTTGTGAAGTGCGCTGCAGCGTGTGCAACAATAAGTTTTGGTAATTTGTAATGTGTTTACAGGCTTTAATTATTGCCCTATAGAAATTAAGTCCCCCTCTCAAAGGGTTTCAATAACTGTTAAAGGTCATGCTTTATTAGTTAATATGGAAAACAACTTTTTCTTGCCATTTATTTTAACCATGTTTTTTAAACAAATTTGAATTTTGAAGGTAATTTATCATTCCACTAAGTAAAATTAAATTTAGTTTATTTTGTGCTTTAAAAATATTACATTTACATTATTATTCATTGCCAAGATATTAGAAAATCTTTCAGAATCTGGGTAAATTAAACTTAATAATTTTGCCATCGAATATCGTGCAAAATATTTCCTAGGGGTCAGTGGAGATTTGATAATATAAATTTGAATTTTATATTAGTTTATTCGAAAACTCAAACAAACTAGAAAAAAATTGAAAAGGTTTTGTGCCGTTTCAAATCGCACAATGTGCCTAAAACATGTTAATATATTTTTAGTAAATTCCTGTGAGGTAAAGTAAATGTGTATTAATTTTATTATTTATCACCATACTGACCGAAAAATAAGCCACACTTTTTCCCCAAAACAGCCTTTTTAAAACATTTGTTTAGCCCATAATAATCACACCCTTTGATAGTACGAAACAAATGTGTTACTAGGGTCCAAAACTAGTATCGTGTTGTTTTTTTTCAATGTCTAATTATTTTTATTCTTAACATCTTAACTTGGTATATTTAACTGGGATTTGTTTGGATTTAATGATTATTCTAAATTCGCAAAAGATATTTGCTTGAATTCGAGATATGATTCAAACTCATAAACCAACTTCGCAGATGCCTAATAGTGGCCCCTCAATAAGTTTAAAAAATAGCTTGATACCAACTGTTTTTGCCTGTACAGGAGATTTCTTTTCCTTATGTCCAAAAATTTAGATTCTCACCTTACATGAAATGATAAAGAGTGAAAATACTTAAATTTATCAGACAAAATAAAACACTCACATTTTCTATCTTAAAATTGAATAAAAATCATTAAACCCAGAAAAAATTTAATTTGGTTGGAATTACCAAAACTTGGTATTCACACACACCCTTATTTATACATGTTTATGAATTGGTTAGATTTAGATTTGTAAAGTTACAAAGTTGTGATAATAGTGATAAATTATCCTTGCTGTTGATTTGATTCATAGTCAACACCTTCCTATACAACTAAACTATTTGCTACATATAATTAATGCAATACTTTCCAAGTTCACCACAGTCAAAATAATTATTCTTTTAAAATTTGTTATTTTGAATTAAACATTTAAAAGAAGATAAAAGAGCAAGGCTTACACACATCATAAAACTGTAGTCCTCAATGTTCACATTATAAACATGTCATGATTGTAAACTTTTGAGTCATACAGTTTTCTGAACTGTGTAGACCTTGCCCTTCTGTCCTCTTTTCAATGTTTAATTCAAAAAGCCCTTTGGTGCCATTTTTCCAAAATTTGTTATTTGAAATAGATCACTGCTAAATATTGCTAGTCAAATATATCTTTGTGTCATGTTTTATCTCGACAATTTTTACTCAAGCATCCATGAGGCAAGTTTTTTGATATAACGACTTAACCATATGCTTCTAAAATGTGATTTTTATCTCATGTTCTGGTAGAGGTTATTATGAGATAAGATAAAAATATTTTGCAAAATGTAACATTTTAAAGATTAGACTAAATTACATGATGTGGAATACATCTTATGTTAACTCGGTCTTTGTTGGATTATTTATTTTGTGTGTCCTTTGTGTTGAGCACATATCAGAAGTTGTGAGATAATGACAAACTAGGGAAGTTTAGATAAGTTGAGAGAGTTATATAATTGTGTTTTTTGTTTCCATGTGTGTGGTGTTGAAGTCAAACTATGATGATGGTGATTTATTTTAAAACTAGACTCTTACATTAAACCTGCAAATGTTGGCATGCCTATGATAATTAATTGATTGCATAGGTAATGTTCTGCATTACAAACCAAATTATAATGTGACTAAACTAAGAGATAAATTTTAATAGGGGTGTGCAAGGTTCACTTTTTCAATTCCAAGCGAACTTGAAAATATGAAATACTCTCTTCTAAGCCAAATCAAAGTTTGAATATTTTTTGTTGTTTTCTACTTGAAAATAAATAATATTTTAGTTATTTAGATAATTTTACGCGTGTAAATTACTTGGAAAATGTATTATTGTGATATCTAGTTTTATTCTTATAAATCAAATTATCACAGCTTTCATTTCAATTACTTCACATTTTGTCCATGTGGATATAGTTTTGTATTTTGCATAAAAGTTCAGAATGGCATTTGAATAATTGACCATTATTGGCGAATATTAGTAATTGTCAATATTTGTTTTCTAATATGAGTGGAATTTGATATTTGTTTTGAAGCCGAGTCGAAGCTTCACACACCCCCAGTGATGACATGTCTTATCTACAAATTAACTTTTTTCCAACATGTTCCTATTTAAAATAGACTAGTGACTGTTGCACATTCAAAAAACTAAAGAAAAACATGTTTTAAGTTCTAAAATTCCTCAATATAGGACAACCTTAAAATAACTAAAATGGTCACTAACACACCCGTTCACCTAAATTAAGGCCTTTATAAAGTAGTTTTTTATTTATTAGTGGTGATAATGCAAAGGTATAATGGGTTAGAAATCTTAGTCCCTCATTTCTGTTGCTACTAGTGTGGACTCTATTGAGCATAAAAAAAATATCTCTATCCAGCCAAGTTTTGGATTCAGTTCAAATCTTACCTGATTCTTAAGGCCAACTCCCAACTAGGTGAATCGAATCAGTCGGAAAAGTATGCTTTCTGCACATTTAAATGGACCCGCTCATATTTAAAAAATTGTATCGAAGCTAAAATAATTATTTGCAGAGAATACGTTCGATTCTATAGCATCTTCAGGTGAAGTTTTGTGTAATCTTATTTTTGGCTAAATTCGAGGACTCTTTGAAGAATATTGGGGTGTTATCGCTGAGCTAGGCTGTAGAAATTATTCTATAGCTTGTGTGCAGATGTTAAAAAATATATATTTTTTTAAAAGCAATGCTACAATGGAAATAATTACTTCAATTCAGAGCTACAGATGTATTTATAATAAAAATTACAAAAACTATAGAATTGTTAACATAAACAGAATGCATGAAAGGAAAACAATAGAAACATTAGAAAATAGCACAGAAGTTGACTTGAATATATTTGAATTTTACAGTTTATATATAGAAGTATCTTAAACCTGTGCAAATCCATAATTTTAAAATCCGATCCGAATCTTGGCTAACTTACTCAGATCACTTCTCATGCTTAAAAGAAGGGAAGGGGGGGAGTCCAAATCAAATCGAGTTCTAGTAAAGTTCCATGTTGAAAAAAAATCATTTGATTGAATATTTTATTTAAAATATAGGTTAAGATCTCAAGCATCATCATCATAAACTGTTTCCAGCCTATAGTCAGGTCAGTTTAGTAAAATGCTTCTATCTCCCTCAATACACCCACCATTCTTCCATCTTTAATTGCTTCTATTCTTCTCCTCTCACTAGAACACTTTATGTTACCTATTCACATCTCTTTCTCTGCCTTCCTTGCAGTCTTTTTCCTCCATCCTTTCCTTCGCCATCCTCATTACATGTCCATACCATCTCGGTCTTGCTTCCTCTACTATCTCATGTACTTCCTGTATCCCAACTCTTTCCCTGATAACTTTTTTCCTAATCTTGTTTTTCCTCGTGACAGCCAACAATGCTCTCTTTGGCCACCACTTTCCTAGTCAGTAGTCTCTCTTACATTCAATGTCTAGGATTCTACTGCATGTGCGACAATGGGTACAATTTGTGTTAGGCTTGCTATGTTAATGTTTAAAATCACATTTGTGATGAATATTTTACAAAAAGGTTCCAAATCCAATCCAATAATAAAATATTTCAAAAAATGTTTATGCACATTTTTGACACATTTTAAGTTTGTTTTATTAAAATAACAATTTAATAAATAGTACCAATATAAAAGGGTGAAAAAATCACATAAAGATCACACCTATTTTCATTTTGGAGATTAATGGTTGACTAACATCTACTTAAATGTGACCATAATTACTTTTTTTTAAATACAACTGTAACAAACATGATTCCTTGATGGCCTGAAACTATTTAATTTTTCTATTCACTCATCACCCAACTGGTTTCCAGTATGATTGTCTTAATTTGTTAAGTAAGTATGAATTATAGATTTTAATTTTGAGCTGAGCCCGTTGAATCTGAAAATAGGATTTATTTAGACTTGAAATTTTGGATAGAAATATAATATTTCAGTATTTAAACTCAAAATTTTTGATTTGAATCTTGGATTCATATTTGAAAGGTATGAAGGTTCACATGGGCTTAAAGCATCTATATTAATAAAATGAAGAGAGAGAGAGAGTGTGTGTGTGTGTCTCTCGGCATAAAACAAAGAAATTTTTCGGCTATGTTTCGACATAATTTTTTTCTAAGCTCAATCTTAAACATATTATTTAAATAAAGAAATATTGTCATCACATCAAATTAGATATGTTTAAAACAAAAATTTAGCCATTAGTGAGTAAGTTTTGTTATAAATAAAATAAAAATTGGTAAAACGAATTATAAAGTGTTTAAATATTGTCTGGAAAACCTGAAAAAGTCAGAAAATGGTTTATTAAATGTTTTGTGGCTACACTGAACTTGAATGGGTAGTAAGAAACTGTGCTTGGGGAGAAAAAAAAAGCGTTTGATACTACAGTAATTATCCACTGACCTAACTGAGGCACCAACTTTAAAATTGTGACTTCCCTCAAGCTAATAATAATAAAAAAGAATATCTCCAATTCTATACCCCTTCCCCCAAAAATATAATTATATAAAAATAATGTGCGTAATTTGAAATGTATGTTTTCATTATGTTAAAATACTGTCTCTAAGCTATCTTAACTCTGGCATCATTTAGAAATAATGTGCATGATGATATTTTGAAAATTTTTTACTTTTGGTTCAATTTAAGTGGCACTTTGTCAAAAGTACTTTATATGGGTTGTATTGTATATTAAAATTTCTCACTAAATGTTGCATACATTTATATTCAATGTTTATCTTAAATTTTAATCATCATAATTAAATTGACATATATTTGTGTTGGCTAGTGGTTAAAATTGTTCTTAAGCTTGTATAAACTCAAATAAAAAATTATTAGAGAAAACAAAAAAGTAGTAGTTCCCTTTCATTTAAATTAACATAAATGACAAACACAGGAAATGGCCATATTTTTTTATAAGGGTGTGCAAAGCTTTGAAACAAACATTAACTTCGACTTCACTTCGGAACAAATTCTCGCTTCGAATCTTCGCCATTAAAAATATTGACAATTAAAATATTCATATGAAAAAAAAAAACTGAAGTAATTAAATTGTAAGTTGTGATAATAGCTTAATTTGTCGGTTAACATGGATTATTACAAACATTGGTGCAACATTTTCCAAGCAATTTTAGTGCATAAAATAGCTAGAAGTGTGTGAAGTCCATTTTTTCAATTCGGAACGAATTCGAATCGAATATATGAAATATTCTCTAAGATGAATCAAAGTTCAAGTAATTTCATATAGGTTTTTTATGCTGTCAAAAATATCACACTTTGGTTATTTATATTACTTTATGCACTAAAATTACTTGGAAAATGCTGTATTGCACCATTGTTTGTAATATATATATATCTGATTAACATGAAATATTACAATGGTGCAATACAACATTTTCCAAGTAATTTTAGTGCATAAAGTAATATAAATAACCACAGTATGATATTTTTGCATATTATATATATAATTCACATCCTGTTTTTATTGAAATTGTAATCTTTGATTTATAAAAAAAACATCTTCAATCTTTAAACATGAATAAAACTTATTCGTGTTAAAAAGTGTCAACAAAACTGTGGTGTCTGCTAGTCTTATTCTTAAAATTTATCAACACACCACACCCTCTTTCCCCTCAATTTTTCAACTCAAGATTTGTAATTATTTCAAGTTGATGTATATTTATTTTTTACAATATTCATTGGAATCTTGTATAAAACTTCTTATTTATAGACATCGATGGACAGCTAGTTAACAATGGTTTTCAAATTTGCAATTATTTAATTTTTGTATAGCTTATAAGAGTTTTTGTTTTGTACAAAACAAATTGTTCATTATTGAAATATTGAATGTTCATTCCAGTTTTTTTGTTTGTTTGTGAGCTGTGCTGAGTGTCACGAAATAAAGGTACAATTATTAACAAATGTAGTTTTATTGGGATTTTTTTTTCTACCTCAGCCCATAATCAACCAATTTGTGTTAAAGTAATGTCTTAGAAGATTGTAAATTTTAAAATTGATTTGCTAAGATTAAAAATTAATTTATCTTCACGTTACTATATAAACATTACTTAAATGTCTGTCTATAGTATATTAGCATTAGTGGTTGGGTACTAATTTTTTCTTTTCGAATCAAGCTTAAATTTGAAAGATAAAAAAAGTATAACTAATATATTTAATTAAAAATAAAATTATTAATATCTTCTTCTATGTTAATGAAATTAAGAATTTGCATATCTGTGTCTGTAATGAGCATTGCACAATATCTTACCGCACAGAGAGGTCTGAAATTTTTAAACCAGTAGCTTGTCTACAAAAAAAAAAGTGCAACTCCAAGCACGGATTTTAAAATTTAGATTTGGTCTTTTAAATTAATTAATTAAAAACTGGGTCAGAAGAAATAAAAATGAGATTTTTTCTGTCTGTTTGAAGCAATAAAATAAGTGTTGCCAGGTATAATCACATGTAATCCACCACCACCCACACAATACAGCACAGAAATAGTCTTATACAACGTCAAGTTAGCTGAGCCTATAACTCTGTTGAGTTTAAACTTAGGTTTTAATAAAGACTAGTATTAGCTTAAAAATATTTAATTTTCAAATACTCAAATCCAAAGGTACATAAAACACTCAGAGGAATAATCTTTGATATGTTTAAACTTTCTCCAGTAATATACACACCACCCTCGTTAACACAGGTTGGCCCACAGTCTGTGAAAATATAAAAATCATGCGAGTGTCCAGGAAGTTTTTGATTGATGGTGGGAAATTGTTTATTTAGCTCTTTATGTAAGATAAATGTCTTAATTGCATCTTATTAAAATTATGTGTTTAGTTTATTTATTTTTGAGTGCAATTCAAAAATAATACTATACAAATTGACCATTTTGATTATATATATATTTTTTTAATCTTGACCAGATCCATTAATTAATTTAGTAAATTTTTGGATCAAGATTTAAGTTATTTTCATTAATTTTCCAAAACTAATTAAACTTATTCTAAATAACAATTTTAATTCCTTATTGTGGTTGGATTGGCTAAAATAAAAAAATAAACCCTGTAGTTTTTTCAATTATCTTCTTTTTTTTTATAAAAGATGGGTCAAATCTACTATCACTTTAATTATCCTATTTCATTTTAGATAAATGATAATATACTGTGGTTAAATTTACTTCATACAATAAGTCCTATCTACACACTATACTATACTTTTGTCTTTAAACGAACATGCTTTTTTAAGTCTTATAATCCAAGTATAAGAAGGCTTGATGATTAACTATCAGGTTATGCACAAGCCAGTTTCAAAATCACAAATGGGATGTTTCCCAAAAAATGTGTATTAATATTCTGAACAAAATTTTCCATAGCTGCAATGGATAATACATTCCTGGTCCAACAAAAATCAATATATACTTAATGCTATTTGTTCATATTTATGTGTCCTATCGCTTTTTACCAATTCCCTTTTCCTCTGGCTTTTTGGAATTGCATAGCACA
>CABEEJ010000165.1:0-10300 GCA_901482245.1 Timema douglasi
GTAATCAGATAAATCTGTGTCGGGACCGAGGATTGAACCCCGGACACCCAGCACAGAAGTCCGACACCTTACCCCTAGACCGCCAGGTCACCCTTATTAGCTGAATCAGTGTGTGTGAACGTAGTGTGCAAATATTAAAAATTCCTATCACGATTAAAATATTAAGATGTTTAATGTGAATGGTGGATAAAACACAAATTAAAGCATTAAATACACAATAGCTTGCTATTTCTTTTATAAAATATTAACTCTTTTAGTCTAGAAAGTGATGTTTCTCCTTGACGGATCACTCTGTGTCCTTATCTCACAAGATACACCATAAATAGGTTAAGCTCGATACCTTTTTAGGATAAATCGAGGGCACAACACTCGGTCATCACTAAAATGATCCTTTATAAGTTTTTCTCAGAAAAAAGAAACATTATTTTGAAAATCATATGAAACTCTTAAGATATAACTGTGAAACAGAATTTCTAAAGATATTTAAATATTATTTTAGTACAAATCTTTAAAAATATGTCATCGGTAAAATATCTTAAAACTTTTGGCTAGAATAAAACTAAAAAAACAACTCCTCAAGGTATAGTAATATAGATATCAAATTTGAACAAAATCCATCAAACAAGCCCAAGAACGGCCAGACAGATTGTATGAATAACTTTTTTTTGTGGGGGGAAGGGTGCGGCGGCTTGGATTCAAATAAAAAAGCCAAGGTTCAGTATAATATCTAGGATGAAAAGTTGTCACTATTACTATTTTTCTTTATATTAAAAAGTAAAAATGAAAAAAAAGAGAGGAAAAAAACCCCCACCACTCTTAATATGAATATAAACACAAAGGTCGCATAATCATTGTGATTACGGCACTGTCCGTATGAATGGAACCACCATTCAATTAATTTAATCTAGTTGAAAAATTATACCCTGAGACGTGAATCGAACCCGGGACATCTAGCTTAGTGCACCAATGTTGAGCCTCTCGAGTTATCCAGGATTGGTTCCGCGTTCAGGGTCATTGTCTATCGGTGAAGAACGACCCTGAGCGCAGGGCCAATCCCGTAGGACGTAGAGCAATGGTGAGCTATGCCAAAGATACCCAATCTGTGTGTCCAGGTGTCATTTTTTTCAACTAATTTAAATGTAGACCTAATATGTTCTAAAAGCCTTCCTTCTCACCTCAATTCCACTACTTTAGGTCGAATCACCAGCAATGATCCAATGCTTTGAACTCTTGTAAGATACATTTGAGGGTCCCATTATAAAAAAGTGTATCTAAGATTCGGCCTGGTTCTGACCAAACTGCTCTCTCCATTCAATAAAGTCCATCAAACATTAATTTATGTTCCAATTTCAAATAATATTAATTCAGGAGCTATCGTTTGATTTGGACTAGAGTGTACCATACTTTAAATTAGGTTTCCTCTCACATATGCAAACTACTCCCACATGTATCATCGAAATCAGAACGACTGGTTTTAAATTCATCTCGTCATCCATTCATTCATGATCATCTTGAGAACTTAAAAAAAAAGTACCCATTTTTTTTATTTGGTTTTATTTGTTTATTTGCCTCAAGGTAAGAGAGTCGGTATTAATAGAAAGTGATGATTCACAACTTGTTTTGTTTCTAAAAAAATAATAATAAAAAAAACATCCACAAGTAGAAGTGATCTTGAAGAAAGTAAAAGCTACTTCATTGTGAGTTATTTATTCTTTGTATCGCTTTCATTGGCGATGTTAACGACCATGAAGTGATGAAATAACGAAGAAAGTGATGGTATAGCTGGTCCACGCTAAGACTAAGCCTTTTATGATGGATTTATAAGCTACGACTTCTGGATTCACATCAATTTGCCTTATAAATGTATTTCGTTAATTTAAAAAAGTATAATCGGTTATTTATGACTTTTAAATTTATAAGGGGCTATGTATTTTTACAGATCCTGTTTAATTGAGCCATTCAGCAGCTTTATTTTTATATCTTGCAAATTCATCTTTTTTTCTTGTTTGGGGTCTTTTATCAGTTGTATTCGCGGTATTCTTGCTCCCCTTCTCCCTTATACTTTGCCTTATATGACGTCACTCAATAAACCATTTCTTTTCATGTGACCATCTTCGTGGGATAACCTACTTAACGGTTATCTTTTCATTCACTATTCTTATAACTTATCAATTAGTCAACCTATACATCCCCTTTATCCCCACCATTCTCCTCCACCACCGCATCTCAAAGTTTACCAAATATTTCTTCTGCTTTCCCCTTAAGAGTATAAATTTCAACTCCATCCAAAGTGATGCTTCCTTTATAACACTTCGAAAATTTCCTTTTCATCTCTAGGTCAAGTTTTTAAGTCAGTTATACAGTCCAATTTTATTAAGAAGAGCCTTAGCTAACAGATAGAAAATCTACTCGATCTACGTTCATATATTCATACATCAAGTAGTGTGATATGCATCTGTCACTTTTGATATATATTAAACCTATCAATACAAATAAAATAAACATTTGTTGAGTATTAAAATGTAAAACATGTTGAGAATTAAACTTTACATCGCTTGTCAAATTGACCCACTATATTTGTGACGCGAATTAATACGAAAGTATATCTATAAACATTTCAACTTTAGATAGAGAGAAAAATTATCATGAAAGGACTATACATAATCAAACTTTGATCTCGAATTCACATAGTAAATTCACAATCAAACCTAATTCAAGAAACACACAAATTGTTACATTTTATTACCCACTACTAATGTATTTATTTAATACGATTAAAACATCAGAAGAGAAGAATACAATCAACATTTTACTCACCGTTTTATATAGCTAATTTATTTATGCATTTTAAAAATATAGGCAATATTACTTAAATTTTTTTAAATTTTTTAAGAGAAAGGCTTAAGCTTAATTTAGATTATATACACTAATATTATAAAGATAAAAAAAATTGATTTTTGGTTTTTTGTTTGTAATGGATAAACTCAAAAACTACTGGACCGATTTAAAAAATTCTTTCACCAATATAAAGCTACATTATCAGCGAGTAACAAAGGCTATATTTTATTTTGAAAATAATGCNGGAAGGGTCTAGTATTTGATAATTTCGTATATCGGGAGATTGGGAACAATAAAACAAACCTTTGTCGTTGATGAATGTATATCTACAGGGTGTTGGTACATAAAATAAAAGGGAGAAGGTGTGAACAACATTTTTTGTTCACGTCAGTTGCTAAAAGGAGGACCGCAAGCAGTAATGCATACTGAGAGTGCAAGTAAGCCATCTTGGAATCAGTGAAATGTATCATGTTACGCGTACGAAGTCCACGCTACGAATGACGAAGGTGAAAAGTAGCCATTTGACGTGCCCCAAACAGCGCCCTTCGGCATCAAAGCGTGCCTTTTACAGACATAAACATTCATTAAAAAAAACACCTTGTTTTAGTGTTTGCTACCTGCCATTACATTTTGTACAGAGAGTTTTGAATCACCCTGTATATTATCATCATGGTCTAATATTCAAAATTAACAAAGTTTGTTATTTTTTGTGCAGGTATCGTCTAGCATTTTGTTAATATTTTAACTATTTTTTACTATTTTAGTATCGTTTTCATGTCCGAGTATAATACGTCCCTTACAACTATACAGTATTTGATACAGAATCGTTAAAAAATTTACATATAGTTTGAGCATAAACTCTTTTTTACATATTAGCCTGGAAATATTCTTAGCTTCGTACAAGATATATAAGCTAATTTATTTTTTTCCGAATGCAAATTCTAAAAGCCCAAAAAATGGCTGCAAAATTTACAAATCACACATTTTTAATCTATTTATACAATGTCAAAAATGTATTTTTATATAGTTACTTGTTCATATCTATAGTTATTATCTTTGCAAATAACTAAACCAGTAACGAATATTTAATTCAATTAAAACATACACTACCCCTAACTATTTTTTTTAGCACTGCGTCTTACTACCCTTTTGGGTTATATAATGATTACGCTAGTAGTTTTAGGGATCAGAATTGCTGTATTTACAGGAAATATACCCACGTTTTCGTGGATAGAGAGTGCCATTTTGGAAAAACCACTCTTAGTACACCTACCGAGATTCTAACCTCGTTCTCCCCGTCATCAGCAGTCTACTATACTGCGAGAGTAGCGCGTCAGACAATGCGACCACCAAAGTGGGTAAACCCTATCTATTAATTGAAGCCAATTATAAACGCCCATATGTGATGTAAGCTGCTACAAATTACTAGTCAAATTACTTTATTCGAAATTCAACCAACGGCCACCATACTATTTCCTTCTACGCTTTCCGTATTACCCTACGGGAGTTCCAAAATAGTCCGCTTTAATGACAACTCTTTGTTTCAAAATACCGCTGGTGATAAATAATTTGTATCCCAAGCTTGGAAACATTTCCTGCCCATTAGAGAATATCGTAGCGACAACACATTTTACCTGACGCTGAGATAGTTTCCCTCCAACCGCTAACACCATGGTCATTAAAACACAAACACTGCCATTAATTGCCACGAATAATTCACTTCGTTGAACAAACATATCAACGCGTTAAACAGGATGATTTATGTAAACATCCCCTTACCCCCGTCCTCCCCCCAATACTGGATCCCGCACCCAGTTCTAACCCCCTCCTGTTAACGTCATTGGTCGTCGGAGATCAGAAAGTAGCTTATGGTTTGTGATCTGTGTAGGGATAATATCGTGAAAGATGTAGAGAATGACTGTTACATTAAAAGATAACTGATTTGGGGACTCATTTATATTGCAGAAATATTTACATAATCAGGTTGTATACATAGCCTCCATAAATGCTCGCAGAGTTTGTTGTAATTTTGGTTTAAGGAGGGATGGATGTAGAAGCGAGAAAAGTTCAGCCCTTATTCCCCCGCCCTGTTTTTCATGGCAAACAACTTTATTTTTCCGTCAAAATAAATAAAATATTGCTCCAGTTAAACATAGTTTAATTTTCTTCACATGATGATATCAACAGGTTCTTGAATATTTGCAGAGTACATATTAGCTTAAGAGAAAGAGTTCTCATCAAATTCTAGGACACTGTTAACAGATATTCAACAAATGTTGATATTAGTATGGGAAGAAAATTAATGTTTTATGTTTCTATTGGAAAAATATTTGATTTACTCTGCTCTGAAGAGATATTTGATTTTACTGTGAGTTTTTTTCAAAATATTATGTTTAACACAAAAATAAGGTCGAAAGATTCCAACAGGGCTATTTTTTTCTTCTTAAAAATCTTATGGGTTGGGTTTTATCAATGGAAAAATAAACTGTGCGAAAATGTGACATTAGTTGATTTTCAATAAGTTTTTAAGCCCATTTGTGGAGCTATAAGACCACTATTGATTAAAAAAGGGCTCTATATTTGACCTTCTTATAACAATTACATTAATTTTTTGACAGACTCACAAATAAAAATACTAAGATATATTTGAGAACTAGCAGCGAAATTTCCTTTTTACCTTGAGATAAGTAGTTTAGTAATTCCCTTTATCCTCTTTCATATTGACAAAACAAAGTGTGGTTGTAGGCAGATAATATAGAATAATAATTCCATTAAACGACACATACCATAGTATTTTAAGTCATGTGGCCTGACAGCGATCGATGCTTTCTCGCTGACCAAGACGGCCGCCTAAGACTCATCCTTTGAAGATGTACCGGACACTATTAAATTGCTGCCCAGTTAGTTCATGTCCGGATGACCTTTCTATAATAAATTGATTTACCAATCAAACAAGCCAATATCATTTGACTGTGTATGCAAAGACTGAGTACTAATCTAATATTAATGAATTATTATTATAATGATTTAAACAGTTTTATAATTTAAAGTTGGTGACCTGGCGGTCTAGGGGTAAGGTGTCAGACTTCTGTACTGGCGGCCGGGGTTCAATCCTCGGTCCCGGCACAGATTTATCTGATTACCAAACCCTTCCTTCACCTCTGACAAGACATATTGTGAATGTGAGGAATGCCAGGCCTCCACCGTGGTTCGGAGTCCACGTTAAACTGTAGGTCCTCCATTTCATCTCACAATCACCCTACCATCACACATTATCGTAAGTGCGTATAACCCGAACGGGTAGTAAGACGCGGTGCTAATAATAATAATAATATAATTTAAAGAAAATATTTTTTATTTCATATTATGTTTATGACATCTTTTATAGCCAGTATGGCAAAAAAAATCTTTAATTTAGTAATACTTATATATATATATATTTCTTTTTGCCTTATTGTGTCTCAAGCTTAGAACTGTTGCATAAATTTAGATAAATATGTCTCTATTCATGTTGTAGTACATTATTTGATTAGTTCAACAACTTAACTGTATCGGTAGCGTCTCTATCTACTGAGCTGAGCGTCCCAGTTTCGATTTCCGCTACCGCCGAAAAATGTATCATTGATGAAATGTGGATTTCCATATTCACAGTGATGAATTAACGGCCGGGTGTGTTAGGGGTTATGTTGTCCTAGATTTAAATACATTTGTAAAGCATGTACTAATAATATAATCAGTCAGTTCAGAAAGTACATGCTGCTTTATATATATATTCGGGACCGATAACTTATAACGGGAAATAATACCGGTGAAGTTTTTATTTATTTTTTATTTAAAATGATCATAATAATTGACATAAAAATTGAAACTTAAAATATTATAACGAGCCTTTTTTTAAATTACCTTGTGTTACTTCCTACCTGTTCAGGTTATACTCATTTAATCATGATAATGGGTTAGAGATGAGGAAGGAA
Organism: Timema douglasi; assembly: GCA_901482245.1. Classification (NCBI taxonomy): domain Eukaryota; kingdom Metazoa; phylum Arthropoda; class Insecta; order Phasmatodea; family Timematidae; genus Timema; species Timema douglasi. Next base: position 6,813 of record CABEEJ010000165.1, read on the forward strand.
GCATTTCACTAGTAGTCTACCGACATTTGTGTGGAAAGAGAGTTTGGAAATCATTTAGGAAAAACCACGCTCAGTAGAACCGACTGCGATTCAAACCCCAATCTGCCCCCCCNCTTCAAAATAATAGTCCCACATCCCATCTCGTAGCTAACTCCTGATTCCATTGTGACTGCCCACTCAAGCCCTTTTCACACATAGTGTGTTTGAGGATGAGAGAGGAGAAAGAAGGGGGGGGGGTGTAACTTTTCCCACACACGAATCAAAGGCACCAGATACATTACAACCAGGCAGGCCATTGTTGTTACGAGGAAGGTCGGATAAAAGTTCTTGCCGACGTCAAATCATGAAAGGATTTATACACACTTATATAAAAGGCCTTTGTGCTTCTCCATTATTTAATATCCGGGATTGGAAAACGGGGGTTAGGGGGGGTGGACGGGAGTCTCCTTTAGCATCCTGATTTACTGTATTATAATCTCGACGACTAAAGGGGCGTGATGTCTTCGCTCGAGATGACGCGTTTTAAAGGCGACAAAGAATCACTTCCTCGGTCAGGTGAGAGACAGTCTTAGAAAAAAACAAACAAGATTTATCTTTTTCTTTAAAACGATAAAACGAGGACTCTCAAAACGGTTGATCGACGAGAAAGATGGATACAACGCTCGTTTATGGTCGAAATCGTTAATGCAGTTGTGTTTCAGACTATGTCCAACCAACCAGCTCTCAAAGACTTGACCGGTTGATGTGAGTTCTAAAATAACCAGTGCCATAGTTATTGATGAGTGATAAATTTGGGCTTTGGGAACCGAAGCTCCCCAAGCACTGGAAACAAGACATGTTTACATTTTTGGGGGATTGTTATGTAGATCTCACTTTGATACATGAATTCTCAAATAATTTAACCTACAAACCCTTGAACCGTCGAATCTTTGAACCTTTAATTTCTATAAACCTTCAATATTCGTAATATTTGAGAAAATTTAGAGAACGAGATTCAAAAAAATTATAAAAAAGTATCTTTTTACGACAAGGGTGGGTGATAAGACGTGATCCGTACAAAAAATGTCCTAAGAAATCCCCAAATGACAATAAATAACACTCAAAACTGTAGTAGCATGGTATAAGACGTCAAGCTTGATTGGACAGGTGACGGGCAGTCAAGGTTAGAATCCCGACCGTGTGCACTAAGGGTAGTTTTCCCTGCCCTTCTTCTTACCCCTAAGACTAAGTCATTCATATCCTTTAGTGTTGAATGCATTAATAATAATAAAAAATAAACTGGTATTACACTAAAAGCCTTCATGTGTTGGGGTTCAAATTTAACTCTTTTTTTTTTTGTTTAGCTTCTTGAATTTTCGAAACCTATAAAATTTAAATTCTTTACGAGTCTTATCAGGTAAATTATACATCTTACCCTCAACTACTGTTAACATTTTATTGTAATTTTCGTTTAAAGAAAAAACAAAATTTGGTCTTTCGTTTGTTGACTCCCAAATGTCATTCCAAAACAACGTGGACCAAGCTACATTTCGAGGAGTAATGGCGTCATGTTGGATCAACTTCCTACTTTCAAAACCCCTTCTTGTCCCCCTCCAAATCTACTCGGTCTCCCCCCGGACCTAGGACAAAGTTACGAAACTGAAAAAGAACGCATTAAAAGTTTTCTTGTCTTTCTTACTTTTATCCGGGTTTCTTTTCCCACTACTTTCATAGAATTTTCTTTACTTCCCTTCCTTACACCTCCACTTATATATATAGTTGCCGAACGAAAAGAAAACTTACACAACTTTTTCTTTTTTTTTCCAAATAATTACTTTAAAGCGTTTTTTTTTCTAATATAATTTATAATTAAATTTGATACAAAGGATAAGTCAATAGTGTGTTTGCTTACTAAACTAGTGGTCCCGGGTTTGATTACCAATTTTATGGCATTTTTTAAATAATAGTTATCATTTATCTCTTTCACAGTGATATATTAGCGGCCAGGTTGCTGGTTGTTGTGTCTGTTCCAGCCCGACCGGTCGATATCTCAAATCTTTTTTAGTCGATCGCGAAAGAAAGCCACACCGTCATTAAAAGTCGATATTAAAATCTTCTAAACGCTCCAATTTATCAAGTACTTCCAAATATTATTTTACTGTAACCTTCCTCATCTCTAGCACGCTACCGTAATTAATAAATACGCGTATCACTAGAACGAGGTAGTATATTAATAATAATAATAATAATAATTTAGCACAACGTCTTACTACCCGTTCGGGTTATACGCTTTAAGTACTAATTACGCTAATGGATTAGGAATTGGGAAGGTTGAATTAGAGGAAGTTAACCCGCATTTGCGTGGAGGGAGAGTGGAAAACCATTTAGGAAAAACCACCCCCCAGTTCACCCGACCGAGATTCGAAACTCGATCTCCCCGTCCTCAGCAGTCGAGCTCAACATGACTAGCGCGTTAGCCAACTACGCCACCGAGGCGGGTAACGGGGTAGTAAGACGTGATGCTATCATATAAATATTTATTTATTTATTATGCCACTCAATAGAGCTCGTAGCACGTAAAAACTATTGAAGTAGGTCAAGGTGGACATTGGTTTAATGACGTAGCGGTGGCCCTAAATATTGCATTTGCATGACGGCTCACCTTGAACTTAATATTTAGCACAGACTAGACTACAGATTTACTAATTATTTAAAACAGTCTGACTTTATAACGTAGTAGTTTAAAAGACAATGTGTTTGAAATATAAAATATACTTTAATGATACGTATGCTCTAACAATACTTAGTGTAGCCTTAAAAATTCTACATACATGATCATAAACATAGGCCTAGTCCATATATGTGTGTTTCAATATGTGTGAAAATATAGTTTATCTATTTGAGGTACTTAACGTGCACTTTCTAAACCAACTAATTATATTAGAATACTAAGTATAAATTAACCGGCCCCATGGTGTAGTAATCACTGCACCTAGCTAAGAACCTAAGGGTCTCAGGCTCGATTTCCGACTGGTTACCTTGGGTATTTTTCCCTTAAAGGGAATTATCCCAAGTCACCAGGTTTTTGTTAGGTTAGGTTAGGTTAGGTTAGGTTAGGTTAGGTTAGGTTAGTTTAGGTGAGGACTCACCCCGGATCCAGAACTTCATAATAACTATTGTCACTTCATCTCATGACGGGTAAGTGTAGACGACCTCCTATGGTGTACCCTGGACAAAGTCCTGTGACAACAGAGCGGCTAATAGTCTACACATAAGGCGGCCAAACCTGGATGTCGTGACCCTCCCGGTGATATATACCAAGCGATATAAAACAACACTTAAATACTCACTTAAATCCAAAAGACAAAGCACCCAGCCCTCCAATGATAATAACACAAAGTATATACAGACCAATTTTTATAGTAAAGACCTTCTCTGACAGCTAAAGAAGTTAAGTCTTATTTCACGTATCCATAAGTCAAGTCATTTGATCCGCAGCTGTCACTTTT
>CABEEJ010000165.1:10538-42293 GCA_901482245.1 Timema douglasi
ATATATATATATATATATATATATAATAAGACAATTAATATAGTAAAAGGCTATCAATATTGACCAAAAAATATATATTTTATAAAGGATCCTTTCTATCAAAATAATACTGTCCTTAAATTTTGAATTTTTAAGATACAAATGTTAGTATTGCGTTACAAAGAGGGCTAAGCTAGTTTTATCTTTATTCTTTTATATTCCATCATTAATTTTTTTTTCATTTCGATTTTATTTAAGTTTATCTTTGATTGATAAACTCAATTAAGAACTAGAGGACCCCATTTCAATGGACTAACGTTGTACGGTATTAATCTTGCATTTGATGACGGATATTTCAGGGTTCAAATCCAGTTTGTGTATTCTAAATTGGTTTATTCCACTCAAATGGACATAAGATCTTTGTCGATGTTAATATATTTTTTAGACTATTCAGCCACTAAAGTTGGTCTAGTCTAATAAATCAAATTTAATTTATTTGAACTAGAGAATTATCGTAATCTAGGTGTATATTTTAATCCCTAGCTAGTAATAGTATATTATTTTGAGTTTGTTTTATCCAAAGAGCTCCTACGCATTACTTTAATAAACTCAAATATGACAAAAAAAAAAAATATATATTTTTAGATTCCTTTAAAGTGAATTGATAAGGTGGTTTGAATTACTAAACCCGCCTCCAGATACGCAACTGACTCGAATAAAATAATCTAACAAAGTGACAAGGAGTAGATCTAGTACTTAAATTAATTCATTAATAAAAAAAATCTTGTCATAATAAGGTGAAAGAGTTTAGAGTTACCATGGAACCCGCCAACTGCTTTGAGCAATATTGGTTATTAGTAGAACGAAAGAGAAGAAGCGTGAGCGCATGTGTGGGAAGGAGAGAAAGAGATGCATTGACAGCAAAATAATAATGAACAAAGTGGTGGTACTTCAAAGCTTATCGGTCTTATTTTGATGAAACTGAGTCTTTGTGCTTTTTTTTTGAGGGCTTTCGCGTTTCGACAGACAATAGCCGTATTGTTTTGTGTGCACGGGAAGTAAATTAAATTCTACGTTATATGATCTTTTGTTGAGCTACACACTCTAACTAATGAAGGTAAAGTACATTTAAATAAATTTACTTAAAAGCAAAATTAATATAAATCTCGAATCATTACATAATAGCCCAAGTTTTCATAAAGCACATTAAACAAAATTCGTAATCAAATTTAGAATATATTTAGTTAGGATATTTTAAATTTTAGCTAGTCGTACCCAGCCGAAAAATAATCCAAGTCACCTTTATTGACAGTTTGATACCTTAGTCGGTAGCTTGTATGTATACTTAGTTAGTGTTCGATACCCGGAATGCAAAAATATTTATATTTGGTGAAAAATGGATTCCCCCTTTCACAGTGATGAATCAATTCCTGGAGACTTGGTGATGTGTCTGTTCTTGATTTAAGTTAGTTTATAAGTCGTGTACTGATATAATCAGTCGGTTTAGAAACATCACGTTAAATACCTCAAATATAAATAGCTACTGGTTCCTCGCCAAGTATAGTCTGTTTTAAATAAGTACAATCTAATTCAGATCAGAAGGAACTTTGACAGTTGCAAACGTACGTAAGCAATTTACATATATGTATATAATATAGTAAAATATTATCAATATGTTTGTATTTCCAAAACATTCCTCCCTTCCAAAATGCTACGTGTTTGATTGCAAAATTATAGCTAAGGCTTAGCTATAATAAATATATTAATGTCTTCTCAAGCAGGTTATGTATTTAAATGTTATGTAGTGGTATCAGCGGATCCGTAACTCTTGTAAATAAAATCAATATCCATTCTAAAAATATAGTTTAGATACATTATTTAAGATAGCTTATTTTTACTATGTTAAGTAAGTTTATTTAAAAAAAAAATTCAACTCATTTACCAAATTTAGACAACTTTGTATCTATTTCAAACTTATTTTAATTCAATACTAACCATTAATAGGCCTAATTAGGCCCACAAGGGCAAGGGCGTAGAATTATATTTATTCTGGGTGTGTGTGTGAAGTGGTTAGTACGCTAGAAAATTGCATCATATCTTTAGCAAAAAAAAAGTTTGTTTACGTAAATATTGACCCCCTATATAGGAGGAATATGATACTGGGGTAAGGGGGGGGGGTAGGACCACCCCCCATATCTTGACCCCTTTCTACACCCTTGAATGACCGACCATCTCTTTAATTCTCCCATCGTATAAGAAAAGACCTCGCTAAACCGCCGGTGGTGAAACTAACTATACCTGTACGCCACGCGGTGTGTTGTAAATAAGCGAGATGTCGTGAAGGAAGGGGACAGTGTCCTGTAATCGAGTGGGAACAGCTTTCACTCTCTAGACTCCTTGCAGTCATTATATATGACGTCACTTCCCGCGAGACGACGTGCCCTGCTTCCTTTAGATATATGTACACAGACCCCGGGGGCGGGTCGGTAGTTCTCACTACTCACTGGTCCTTCACTCGTAAGGAAGGCGCCATATTATATCTTGCATTTCTTGATGATATGGAATACATACTGTAGGTACGAGAACATACTAGAAGAACCCAGAGTTGCCTGAGGTAGTGGTCACGCTTTTATTTGCTTCAAACCCGCTTTCGTGTAGAGCCAGAACTGCCAAGGACGGGGAGATTGGGGTTCGAATCTCAGCTGGGTGAATTGGGGTAGTGGTTATTCCTAAATTGTTTTTCACTCTCCCTTCACGCAAATGCGCGTTCACTGCCTCTAAATTAGACCTTACCAATCTCTAAACCCATCAGCGTAATTAGTACTTAAGCGTATAACCCAAACAGGTAGTAAGACGTGGTGCTAAACTAAAAAAAAAATATTTGCTTTTAACAGTGAGGAAAAAACACCACTCAATTTTATTATTTACGACACAGTTTTTAATATTTTAAAAAAATCTTGTAAAAAATTTGAAAATCCAGATTCGAGATTCACATATTTATGCGAAGGGGCTATTAATTTTAAAATTTCACCCCTCTGCATGTGATAGATATCGTGCAATGCTCGTGACAGACAAATTCTTTTATTAGTATAAATGTATTTATTGATGGGTCGAATCTTATATTTCTCGAATACGAATCTTATATTTTCTTTCGAATTTTCAATCAAAATTCGAATCCTCGATAATCTTTAAAAATGTACAAAATATAGTTTAAGTGAAAATATTAAATCTAATTTTTAGTAAAACAAATTTATTAATTAAATCAGGTCCTGTTTTCTGTAATGTTGTTAATCTCCCAACTACAAAAGTCTATACAGTTTACCAATTAGTTAAAATTATTCTTAGTTGAATTCAAGGTCTTCATATGATTGAAATCGAGATACTTTTTTCGAGAATAATACACATCTCGAATCTCTCGGATTAGAGCGTCCCATCTCCCATACAGATACATACGAGTATATAAGAACCACGTCTTACCACCTAGTCAGTTTATACACTTATGTATTAATTATGATTATATTTTCCCTAAAAGATTTTCCACTCTCCCCCAATATAAATGCGAGTGATTTTTTTTTCTAAATCAAACCTTTATAATCCCTAACTCACTAGTATAATTAGTACATAGTCATACAAACCAAACAGATATTAAGATGCATTGCTAGAAGAAAGCATATAACTCTAGACTGATTAGTTGATACACCTTTTGAGCACTTATTTTTCTATGGATGAGGTGGGGCCCCAAGAAAATTGTACTGTACCTTTAGCAAATAAAAGTTTGTATAAGTTTTTATGTACCACCCCTAGGGGGTCAGGGGTACATCAAGAGTCAGGGAGTGGGGTGTGGGTTCGAACCTCCTTACATGCCTTTGACCTTGCCACAACACAAACTGTTTTAAAATAATCATTTTATTGAATAAATGGTAAAGGTATGTAAAACTACTCTCGATGAGCTAATTAAATGAATGTATTATTTTTTTAAATCATTCATAGTCCCTAAAACACGATCTATTCAATATTTACCTTACACCATAATCTCATACCAAGATTTCATCGTAAACGTCACGTCATAAAGTTCACACACATACACACGATTTTTATAGGCTGTTCGTTCATTGGCTAGAGTAATATTTAATTAGATTTGCAAATTACATCTCCATCAGCACTATTTAATTAGAACCTTCATGATTGCTTTTCGGGGGGGAAATAAAATGATATGATATAGTAGGACCTTCATTTAACCCTAAATTAAAAGTTACTAACTGATTTAAAATGGCCCAACGGAACCTAAAAGGAGAATGAAGCAAAGGTGATATGTTCCGATAATGGTGGCTGATCACCCCTTCAGAATGTATCGATTGGAAGGCGATATTCAATTACATTCTACCTTCTAAAGCAAAAGTCCACAAGTCCAATGTTTAAAATAACGGTAGTAAAAAGTTTTTTTAAAAATAAAATTAAAATTAGCGAGGACATGAGCTTAGCTAAACATTTACAGGAACCATCATCTTTTTAAGTCAACAACCCGAGGGATGGTTTGATGGGATTTATAACCACCTGGAGCTGGGAACGAACTCCGTCTTCTTCTCCTGCGGCTGGTTAGTGCTGCCTGCACCTTCTGGTAGAAATCACATTTACTAGGAGAGTTATGAAAGTGTGGCGGCTCAAATTGCCTTCCACAATGAATTTCTATGAGTGAGAGCGAAAGTGCTTACCAATTTTTGCCGGGAAAGGTGTTTTCACATACTTTCCAGGGTTCTTTTTACATGTAACAATTGACACGAGACCGACGGCTTTATTTCCCAGCTGAAAGAAGTTGTGCTACCGGTTTTCATCGTTAAAAAAATCTGTAGACCTCGGCTGGGTTTGAAGCCATGAACAAGTACTTTACCTCAATACCATCGGGGTTGACACGGTATCTGTAATGTTTCAATGTTTTAATAAGAACCAATAATAAATATTTATTTCAAGTAATCCGGAATGTGGTGAGCAATTATTTTTGGGTTTATAGGGAAAGGGAGTTCTCTGTGCGTTGACTTGTAGTTAAGTTCCACGACAAAATATTGAAATGATTAATATTTTTTAGACATTTATTTCCTATTGAAGCAATTAATTATTTTTAAACATCACTGAGGCTATATGTGTAACATGCATTTTAAAGAATCCACTTTCTATTATATTTATATTTATTATTATTATTATTATTATTATTATTAGCACCGCGTCTTACTACCCGTTTGGGTTATACGCACTTACGCTAATGGGTAATGGTAGGGTGATTGTGAGATGAAATGGAGGACCTACAGTTTAACGTGGAATCCGAACCATGGTGGAGGCCTGGCATTCCCCACATTCACAAGATGTATTGTCAGAGGTGAAGGAAGGGTTTGGTAATCAGATAAATCTGTGCCGGGACCTAGGATTGAACCCCGGCCGCCCTCACAGAAGTCTGACACCTTACCCCTAGACCACCAGGTCACCGATAATCCACTTTCAAACCACTTCATTGGACAAATGGTCCAAGGCATCACCCTCAAGTTAGACTGAACTGCTGACGACGGGGAGATCAGGGTTAGAATCCCTGTCGGGTATATTTGAGGATTACCTCTAAAATGTTTCCTTCCTAATCCCTATCCCATTAAAGTTAATATAATTTATGCGTATAGCCTGAATAGTTAGTAGGAAGCGGTGATAAAATAAAAGTGTCCATAGTCTGGTCTGGCTCCCATTGATTAGGAGGTTATGGTTCCAACCACGATCAAGAGAACAAAATTCCACTCTTTCTTTACGCAACTGCGGATACATTTCCTCTAAACTCGGCCGGTAGTAAGATGTGTTGCATTAACAAACTTCGTACACCCCCAAATAAACAATTTCATCTTTAGGGGGGAGGGGGGAGAGGTGGATAGGAAAACTGACTTTGATATCTCTGGATCTTCTCCAGCACAGTTGGTATGCCTGAATAAAACCCTTAATTAAGTGTATTTTTATACAGTAACAATAACATTATATTTCACCCACTTCGGTGGCCGCATGGTCTAACGCGCTATTCTCGCAGTAGAATAGACTGACGGCAAGGGGGAGATCGAGGTTAGAATCTCAGTTGGGTTTACTGAGAGGTTTTTTTTCCAAAATTGTTCTCTGCTCTCCCTCCACGCAAATGTGAGTACACTTCTCCTTAATACAACCCACATAGTCCCTAAAACAATTAGCGTATTTAGTACATAAGCGTATAACCCGAACGGGTAATAAGACGCGGTGCTAAAAAAAATAAGAAATTTCTATTCCATGTTTTATAATCGGTTTACTAAATAAATAAATAAATAGTAATTCTGGTTTTGGAGACGTTCATTTATTTCTTAAAACTCATTTTGTATCTCGAAGACAAACCGTGTCATAAAAACGACCCCTCTCACATTTCCTCGAAAATGTTGTAACAAGATCACAGTGACACGAATTTCATGGATTCGTTCTCTATGTTATATCTCTTTCTCTCTTCCCTAACCCTTCCTTCTACTCTTTTCTCTCTCTCTCACACTGATTCTCCGTTCCAGCACCGTTCAAACCGCATCTTCCTTTTTTTTTTCCACCCCGCCTCACCTAACCTAAACTCCTACTCCCCACCTTTCCATTTCAAATACGAGAATATAACCCCTTCTCTCCCCATCGCCAACCCACTATTTCCCTTTACAATCCCCATCAGTGCTACCCCCCCTTAACTCCTTCTCATTCTCCTCTAGATCCAAACCGTGATTTTCATCTCCATTTCTTCTCAAGACGATTTACTGGAGCTTCAAAACGAGGGAGTAAAAATTGATGGGTGGTGAAAGGGGGGCGGGGGGTAGCAAAAAGTTTTTTTTTTACTTTGCGGAATATCATGAATTATATTTTTCCCAGGACGTAAAATTATCTTCTTTTTTCTGATTATTAGATCGCGCACATTTCATTAATGTTAATGTTGTTTGCAAGATCGTTAGTCATACTTTCTTGGAGATTTTTTGTGTGTGAAACTATACAGGTTTATGGAATGTAATTGGTTTGTTAATAAGTATCACTAAATTCGCATAAATTATAGATAGACAGACAGACATTTTTTTTACAAACCTTTACTCAGAACATTATAATTGCTATCAAACACATTTAAAGTTTATATTATTAAAAAAAATTAAACTTATAAAACATGTGCAAAATAAAACATTAAACATTAATATAAAATATAAAATAAGGTTTATTTAGTCTGAGAAATTTAGATTTCCCTAAAAAAAATCAGTAAAAAAATGTGTTTGAACTGGTCATTGTAACGTCGATATCGTAACCAAATGTAGGTATTTAAAGTTACCGAAGAATAATGAATGTCCAAGCGTAACCTAAGCATAACATAAACCAATCAACCCCTGCTGGAGACAAAAAAATAAAATATACTCGGCATTAAGCCTTTTGAATTTGTTTAATCCGAATTAGCCATTTTGGTGCTCTTTGGTCTCTTACTACACGTAAGCTCGATTGAAGTGAACATTAGGAAGGTAAAATTGAGAAGAAATGTATTTGTATTTGCATGTTGTGAGAGTCAGAAGACATTTAAGAATGAAAAAGAAAAAACCTCAGCACACAAGTGACGATTTTTTTCGGAACAAATTTATCTTCAATATAACACAACCCAAACTTTGATTTCTTTCATTTTCTCAAAACTATTTGATTTCAAACTACTTTCTGCCTTAAATATTTATTTATAAATATTGTTGAAACATAAATATAACTCTAGATCGGATCGTAATACTAGCAACCAATTCTAGAAACTCTAAAAATAACTACTGAAGATGTATTTCTCATGTTTGCTTTTAAAATATCTCAAGCACTAAAACTTATTTTCTTTAAGGCACTATCTGTATTTTAAGGAAAAGTATACTGCTTATCTATTTTCTCTCCTGAAAAAAAAAATGCTGGTCTCTATATCTCATTCTACCCCCTCCCCCTCCACCTTCCACCACCCCTACTCACCACTCTACCACCTCAACACCACTCAATACAATGTAAAGTGGTTGTAGTACAATGTCATCTTGACAGGAGTCATCCATCACAACTTTTTTTTTTACCACCACTAACATTATCTAGTTAAAAAAAAAAGACGGGAAATGGGTTCCCCTTAATTGAGAAGTGTTGTCACCGATAACCTTCTCGTAAGGCAGGTTTAGGAATTCGTCCTTCCTTTGGAAGGAGATTTTTTTTTGGGGTCAGTATTGAATTCAAGGAGTACAGTAATGTGACTTTGGTGTACTTGCCTCAATTATTATTCTCTTACCCACCTCAGTGGCGTAGTTAGCTAACGCGCTAGTTTCATGTTGAGCTAGACCTTCGAGGACGGGGAGATCAATGTTCGAAATTCGGTCGGATGAACTGGGGGGTGGGTTCCAAAATGGCTTTCCACTCTCCCTTCACACAGATGTTGGCTCACTTCCTCTAAATTCAACTTTCCCAATTCTCAAGCCATTAGCGTGACTAGTACTCAAGCATATCGAACGTATAGTAAGACTGGGCGATAAATAATTATAGTAATAATATTCTCCTGTGATGCTTTATTTATAGCAATGGGCCAAGTTCCAAATATCTTGAATCCGAATCTTAGATTTTATTTATAATCTTGAATCCTAACTCAAATCCTTGAATCTTCAGAAATGTACAATTCTAGCTAAAGTGACAATATTTATAATGTATTTTAATAAAAAAATATTCAAGGCTTGTTGCCAATGACCAAATTATATTTGGTTTGTCATGTCTATTACGTCATAGATAACCAAGCTAGCACTTATTTAATAAATTAAATATATCTATACAATTTCGTACTTATTGAATGATTTTGTTTCTCTCCTAACAACAGAAGTCTATTATAACTCTTTTAACCAAGTACTTAGATTTATTTTTGTTATCAACCCGTCTTAATAATTGTTCAAGCTATACGAATATTATATGATAACCACTCTAATGGAATAGGGATGAGGTAGGGATCTTTTTAGAGGCAATGTACCCGCATTTGTGTGGAAGGAGAGTGAGGAACAATTGAGGAAAACCACCCTCAGTAGATCCGATCGGGATTTGAACCCCAATCTACCCGTTTCCAGTAGGCCAGTCTAGCACGAGAGTGACGCCTTAGACCATTCAGCCACTGGAGTGATTATACATTTTTTACTTAAATTCAAATTGGTTTTAACAATTTTTATATTCGAGATACGGTACTTTTTTATATTTTTACGAATATCGATTATCTCAAATACCATAAGATTCGGGGAATCGAGGGTACCCATATATATTTTAGTTCCATCGGTACCTTCATTGACGGGCATGTGGACTAAGGAGTCAGGCTCACGGAGTCTTGGTTTGCCGATTGTAGGTGGGTGGGGTTTGGGGGGTTAAAATCCTGCATGACTGAGATAACGCTGGTCTTACCTAAATTGATTTCCAGTACTCCCTCCACGCAAATGCAAGTACACTCGGTTTGAACCGAAAGGGAACAAGGTTACCTTGCATGATTCAAATATGTCTCGGCCTATAGGATGAGGACATGGGGTAAGACTGGTGGTCGCATGGTGTAAGGAAGGGCTGGTGAACCATTTGTCATTAGAAGGCTACACATCACTTCACGGATTCCTCATAAGACTACACACTCAATGTACAGTACATTTTGACAAAATTATCAAGACTTACTTTACTCAAATATAAGTGAATGTCTTTTCAGAAACTCATATAAGATCGAACCGTTTTTTATTCAAAGAAAATTTAAATTTTTTGCATTGTAACTATTCATTTATAGAGGAACCATTTAAAAAAATTAATAAATTCTAAAATATTTGACAGAAACAGTTTTTTTCGCTTTTTCTTTGAGTTTGTTCTCAATAGATATTGGTTCATTTTTAAAATAAACTGTGGATATATATGTATTGCACAAGCATGTTTAATAATACATATCAGCATGTAATAAGGATTATTCAATATAATATAAATCACTCAAGAATAGAGTTCTACAAATTAAACATCTCAATAGTTTAACACTTCATTTTATAATATTGAAGGAATACAATATAATTTTGTGACTGTATAATTTATAAAGGATAAAAATAGATAATTGACAGAATATGTCAAAAGCCCACTTGTCCCCCCATCCCTTGTCTGAGGTATCACAGATGCAGTAAACTAGACTGCCGATGACGGGGAGATCGGGGTTCGAATCACAGTCGGGTGTACTGAGGGTGGGTTTACCTAAACGGTTTTCGCCTTCACTCCATTTAAATTCAACATTCCTTCTCCCTATCACACTAGTTTGATTAATAAATACGCGCATAGCCTGAACGCGTAGTAAGACAAGGTGCTAAAAAAAAGACTTACCTTTTAGGGTAAACGGAGGTTACGCCTTTCTTAAATCTTACCTTCATTCTTATCTCATTAGCTTAACTAGATTCGGGTATTCAGTAAGTTGTTGGCGCCTCGCCTTATGTCAAGGAATGTAGAACATAAACAAAGAAAATATTTTACCATTTGTTTTCTTTGGGTGTGAAACATGGTAACGGTATTTTATCTTACATGACAACAACAAATTTCAGTTGTTCGAAAACAAGGTGCTTCTAGGAAGATATTTAGTCAAAAAATGGGTTAAGATAGTGGGGAGGGGAGGAGGCTACATAATGATTAGCTGCATACCTTGTACTCATCACCAGACATTATTAGGGTAATAAAATCTAGCTGGTTATGGTGGGCAGGTCATGCAACGCGAATGGGAGAATCTAGAACCACGTTCAAGGTATTGACTGGCAAACCCAATGGGAAAAGACCACCGGGAAGACCCAGACGCAAATAGGAGGATGACATTTGGATAGAACTGAGGGTATAATTAGATAGACAGGATAGAATTAGCTCAATATATGGATAGGTGGCGTACTTTGCGGTAGTGAACTTTCAAGTTCCTGATGCCATAAAGTAAGTAAGGATCGGATATTCCTGTCGGGTAGAGAGACGTGATTTAATAAATAAAAACTGATCGTCGGTCGATTCGGGGATTTTTTTTATCTCTAAGGACCACAAGGTCAAAGTGTTTGTAGTTACAGCACGGCTCACCTTCAATTATTATTAACATTATCTGATCCAAGCAGTACTTAAGAGGACATGGTTGTGTGTTTATAGGCGGATCGTGAATAGGAAGAAGCTTTTTAGGACGAGCACAAACGACATGTTGAAAAGGAGACAATGAAAGAAGGATCGCCATATTTTATTCTACAGCCGTAAAAAAAATGATGACGCTTACAATCAAACTGATTGTTTTAAAAAACACGTGGCTTTGTAGATTAAATCATTATTCAGCCGTTTCATGTGTCCACGTGCGTTCCTTCAGACTTTTTTTTTTAAGGTGAGCATTCATCAGACTGTACATGGGCGTGAGTAGCACCCGATGGAGGAACAGATAAAAAAAAAGTAATCATATTTAGCACCGCGTCTTACTACCCGTTCGGGTTATACGCTTTAAGTACTAATTACGCCAATGAATTGGGAATTGGGAAGGTTGAATTAGAGGAAGTGAACCCGCATTTGCGTGGAGGGAGGGTGGAAAACCATTTAGGAAAAACCACCCCCAGTTCACCCGACCGAGATTCGAACCTCGATATCCCCGTCCTCGGCGGTCGAGCTCAACACGACTCGCGCGTTAGCCAACTACGCCACCGAGGCGGGTAAAAAGAAGTAATTCACCAGAAACAAATACAATTAGACTGAAAAACTACACGAGGGTTACATTTGAAGAGGTTATCAGACTAATTCTTATGTGTTCTACCGTGACAAAAAGGTAAGGGCGCAAATTTTGGTTAAGTGTTTAGAGGAGATTTTTTTTACTAATTACATAGTTTATACACTCTCTCTCCCCTTATTCTTCCCAGTCCTACCCCAATAGGGCATTGGAGGTTCAGGTGGGAGTGTAGGGGACGAGAGAAAAAATAATTGTTTTTGCAGGTTTTTTTTAGCAAAACATTTTTTCCCTATAGAATAAATAAAACAGTTATCAAGTGGAAGCCAAGAGTTTAATTTTATTCACATGGTGATATCAACAGTTCTTTAATATCTGTCATATGTATTTATATTTCATAACAGCTGTCAAGGGTGTTCTAAAATATAATTAAATATTTTCATGGAAATGGAAAAGTAGGAAAAAGCCAAGAACAAACTTGAAATTCGAATGAAACATTTTCTTCATAGGTAGATAGATATAAAAGTTCAAAGAAAAATAGAGAATTAATAAATAAGATTATTATTAATTGAGAAATTATGTGTATCAGAAAAAAAATTGAGTTAATAAGACAAGAATACTTTTCGATGAGTAGTATCAGACAAATATGGAATAAATACGTCTGGAATATTTTTTCAATAAATAAATTAGATACACCAGAAAAAAGTGAAATTTATCAGACTGGGATTTTTTAAAAGTTAATTTAGATGAATACTGTTGATTAAAAAAAAAAAGAATAAAATGTTTTATTTAATATTAATCTTACTCTAATTTGATAAAGTTTAATATACCAAAAATTATTTGGTGGTGAAGATAGTAGTAGTAGTAGTAGTAGTATTATAAGCACCACGTCTTACTACCCATTCGGGTTATACAAACTTACGCTAATGTGTAATGGTAGGGTGATTGTGAGATGAAATGGAGGACCTACAGTTTAACGTGGAATCTGAACCACAGTGGAGGCCTGGCATTCCCCACATTCACAAGAGGTCTTGTCAGAGGTGAAGGAAGGGTTTGGTAATCAGATAAATCTTTGCCGGGACCGAGGATTGGACCCCGGACCGCCAGCACAGGAGTCCGACACATTACCCCTAGACCACCAGGTTACCAAAATAGTACTAATTTTAAAATCCGAATGTATTTAAGAAATAATATAATATAATTTGATATTTTTAAAATGAGTCTTATATAATACTGTTTAAGTACTATGTTGCATTGAATATTTTGCTTAAACTTGAAATATTTCTCATTAAAGGTTAGGACAAAGAGTCAGTAAATACATCTCTAACTAGGTAACATTTAAAGAGGATTACTATATTTTATACGATAATTTTAATACTCTAAGGCCTATATGTTTTTAGAACTCCTTAATATAAATAACACCCACATTGTCTAAAGTGTTACTCTCGCAGTAGAGTAGACTGCTGGTTATGGGGAAATCGAGGTTTGAATCTCGGTTGGGTGTATTAAGGGGGGTACTTCCAAAAGGGTTTTCCACTCTCCATCTACGCAAATGTGGGTACACTTGCTCTGAATATAATCTTACTATTCCTAAAATCACTAGCTTAATTAGTACATAAACTTATATTCTGAACAGGAAATAAAACGTGGTGCTAAAAAAACCACATAAATAACACTTTTGTCTCTATATGCGAACAATTTAAATTTTCTTATACAAATTGAAACCAAGAAATGTGTCTGTAAATTTACATGTTTGTTTACTTCCTGTAAATAGAAGTGTCACTGTAAGAAATATTATCAAATCATTTATGACAAGTTAGAACAACACAACACATACTATCAATTGGTTATCGAGACACGTATTAGTGTCAAGGTCACTAAACTTGGTGAATGGCTATGTATGACTTGAATAAAATAATACTTTTGTAAATGCACGAGTTAATTCAAGAACCGCGAGATTATTGGTATACTTGAAAATTGGAGGTTAAGGTGATTGTGTAGGGGGTGTAAGAAAAGGTCAGTATTTTTGCAGGTTTTGTAGAGGATTTTTTGTTGTTGTTGCTATAATAGATAAAATTATTATCAACTAGAAACAAAGAGTTTAATTTTCTTCACATGGTGATATAAACAGTCGTGGATATCTGTCAACAGTGACCTGGAATTTAATTACATCTCTTTTTCTTCCTTTAAAAAGTATTTCAAACAATGCTGCTATGTTGATGTCGCCATACAAAGAAAAATAAACTATTTCTATTGAAGAGATATTTGATCTATTTTGGGCAAACAAAGGTTTTGCTACAAAATCTTCGTAAACACCGACAATTTTTTGCCTTCCTTACATTCCCATCTTAAGTTGATAGGTACCTTTTATGTCGATTTTTGACTGCTTCGAGTTATGACGTATTTGCACCGTTTGAAACCAAATTGAGTGGTTGGTTTTATTTTGATAATTTGTATAAAATTCCACAACAAGTAATTGTTTAAGATATATATTAAAATTTAGGGGTGTGCGAAGTCTACTTTTTCAATTCGAAGCGAACAAAAATGGATTTATAAAATACTCTCGAAGCCGAATCGAAGTTCGAATACTTTCTTTTAGTTGTTTTATGCTTGAAAAAATATTATATTGTGGTTATTTATATTACTTAATGCATTAAAATTAATTGAAAAATATTGTATTGCACAATATTTTGTAATATTTCGTGATACTCTCTAACTAATCAAGTTATTATCCAACATGCAATTACATTTCTTAAGATTTAAAATGGCTATAATTGAATATCAATTGAGTATTTTAGCCATCAATATTTTTACTGGAGAGGCTTCGAAGCCAAAATTTGCATTGAAGCGAAGTTGAAGCTGGTGTTTGTTTTAAAGGCCAAGTCGAAGTTTCAAAGCTTCGCACACCCATATTATAATTTAAAAAATAACATCTTATGACTTGTATTTAATTTGGTTAAAATAAATGTGTATTATATTTTTGTGACTAATGTCTGGTTATTACTGTATACAACCCATCTGTTATGCCAAAATTTAGTAATAAATTTGGTTGTTTTTTATTATTTTATATGGACACTATAATAAATAAATAGCTCCATTTGAATCGATTTGCTATCATCAACTGTCCAATTCGAACCTATTCCAAGAATCTCTTCTTCAACAATAAACCTAAATTAACTCTTAATATTTATTTGAAAATAATTCTTAAAGAATAGTAACAGGAAATGACACTTTAAATGGACATCTTTTATCAGGGCAATGAGATTTAGGTCAGTGTAATGGTCCAATTTTCTTCTAATTTTCTTTAAATTGACTGGAATGATGGATGTCCGTTTAACAATATTTGAGTCACGCTCAAACCTTCTCCAGTGGGCACGCGGTCTAGTTATTAAGTCACAAGTATATCACGGATAGGAAGGTGGTTTCTCATCAATAGTTTATTCACCCCCCCCCCCAAGTAAATTTGAGTACATTTAATCTAAATTATACTTTTATCAACGCTGGATTATTAGCGTAATTCTGGTGGTAACGAGGTGATCGGGGTTCAAACCCCGGTAGGGTCTACTTCTGGTGGCTTACCACTTTCCTTCAAAGCAAATGTGTGTAAATTACCTGTAAAAAACTTCCCTCATCATTCCTACTCATTAGAGTAATCGTAATATATATGCGATAATAAGACGCGGTGATAAAATAAATAGCGTAATTAATATATATGCGTACATCTCAAAGAGGTTGTGGGACGTGGAGTAAAAAAAAAATAAATCTATCTAAGATTTGGATTTCTGTGAATGGAAGTTTGATCGCATGCATTGATAGTCCAGGATGGAAAACTGGTCGATCGTAAACGACCATTCGATCTCGTGACGATTTTCAATCGAGTGTTTAAGAAATCCACAAGATCATTTAAAGTAGATATTTTGAGTCTACTTAACTCACAAATACATCACGTACTTTCAAATAATGTTCTAGTATAACCAAAACCTTCTTATTCGGTTATGATTGGTAATGTTATAAGAAAATGAAATTGTTAAATATGAAAATATACATTTGATTTATTCTTTTTTTTTCTAGAAAGAATCACGGCTGTTTGAAAAATAAAAAGGGAAAGATTTTGCTTTACCAAAAACCATTGATCCTAAATAAACCGAAATTAAAATAATATATCCTGTACATGTACCTGAACTAAACCCCCCCACCCCCTCCAAAAACAACAACTAACCGATGTATTTATTCTTTTATTGTGAATATAATGTTTCTCGTAATTATAGTTATAGTTTTAGGTTTAATAAATTAAAAAAACATGATTCATTGATACAAAATAATAATGAATAAATCGATAGATACGTAGGCTTATACTGTTAATTAAAATAAATAATTTTTAATTTCAATTAAACTATATTCTTAAGGAGAATATACTCTGAAGTTATTTCATTTCAAACCATCCATATCAGTTGTCAGCCACCTTTTTTGGGTTACGATCAACCTATAAACTTAATAATCAAAAATTCTGCGATCATCCCTAGTCCATCCACTGTGTTTTTTATTTATTTAATCTGTTTATACAACTTATACCAATTTTTAAAAATAACCCCATTTCAAATAATTAAATACCTTTCTAGAAAAAAAGAAGAAGAATAAATCAAATGTCTAACCTTAAAATAAGGTCAAAACTAGGAGATGGAAGTGTAAATATTGAACAATACGTACGTACGCACCAAGTTTGGCTGAAAGTCTTAAATTATCTATACTTTTTTAATTAAAAATACAGGCAATATAATAAATAAATTGAAACACTTAAAGACTAAAATAAATACATCTTTTGATTGTGAATATAAAATGAAACTTGTTTGCTTGATTCACATAATTTTACTAACAATAGATTATTGAAAATTACTTTAGAATTTTTATCTTTACCTAACAAATGCATATTTAGAAGCCCCAGAACGGATTTCAGATCTGTACACCGTAAATTAAAAATTATAAGAATTGCCTTTTTATAAAAATACACGCTTTCCCACTTTCAGTGCACCTATTTACTGGTGGGCACAAACAATTTACAAAATAGAGTCCAATTTTAATATTCATTTTAGAAAATACAAACATTTTTTGGGTTGTCCACATTGATAGCATATTGTTAGTGTTAGAGTTTGTGTGTATTAATGTTATTTATCAAAAGTATCACATGACTTGACTTATGAATAGATGAAAGTAGATTTAATTCCTTGTATAGTTGTTAGATAAGGAAGGCTGTTCCAATTAAAATTAAAATGTAGCAGTTATTTATAAATAAAAAGTCTGTAAATATATTACCCTAAATTATTTATTTAGATATTAAAAAAAGTGATATATTCATTAATGCATTATTATTATTATTATTATTATTAGCACCACGTCTTACTACCCGTTCGGGTAATACGCACTTACGCTAATGTGTAATGGTAGGGTGATTGTGAGATGAAATGAAGGACCTACAGTTTAACGTGGAATCCGAACCACGGTGGAGGCCTGGCATTCCCCACATTCACAAGATGTCTTGTCAGAGGTGAAGGAAGGGTTTGGTAATCAGATAAATCTGTGCCGGGACCGAGGATTGAACCCCGGCCGCCAGCACAGAAGTCTGACACCTTACCCCTAGACCGCCAGGTCACCNACGCACTTACGCTAATGTGTAATGGTAGGGTGATTGTGAGATGAAATGAAGGACCTACAGTTTAACGTGGAATCCGAACCACGGTGGAGGCCTGGCATTCCCCACATTCACAATATGTCTTGTCAGAGGTGAAGGAAGGGTTTGGTAATCAGATAAATCTTTGCCAGGACCGAGGATTGAACCCCGGCCGCCAGCACAGAAGTCTGACACCTTACCCCTAGACCGCCAGGTCACCCATTACTGCATTAATGGGGCTAGTAACGACTTAATATAAGTGATTGGAATTACGAAATGTGTTAATATTAGGGCTAAGAAAAGAGCGATAAAAAATATCAGAGAGAAAAATCCCCTAGTGCATTCGGCCAGGATTTGAATCCAGATCTCTTAATCGACCGTGACCAAGTGACATGCGCGTCTAATGCTTTAGACTACTCAGCCACTGGTTTTGGTGTATAATTTAGATTTGTCTTTTGGTCACCGCATCTTACTATCTATTTGGGCTACACACATTAATGTGCTAGTGCAGAGGTCACCAAATGGTGGACCGCGGTCCGAATCCGAACCGCAGAAACATTTATATGGACGTTTACAAGATAGCGATAAACATAAGAAATTATTTTATTTAAATAGGAAGGCAAAATACACGAGAGGAGAATAAGTTGCACCATCTTCCCTCCAAATTTCAGGCAGGTTGTTAAAAAAGAAAGAATCACTTATTAAAATGAAAATAAATATAAATAAAATTTCGTAATATTTTATTAGTAATTATGTTTTTACCTATCACTGTAAATTGACGTATCAGAGTAAAGAAAAATTTAGTTTTAATAATTTTGCACTTAATTTACCAGGATCATGTTGTCGTTTTTGTTAATAAATAAGTAAAATAACTAAAAGGAAAGAAAATCACGTTTTTGGATTAGTGTGGGCCTATAGGACTTATCAAGTCATTGTTTAGGTTTGCCAGACCGCGTAGGTCTGACAAGTTTTTAAAATTGACTTCAATAAAAATAATAATAGGGGACTTCTGTGATAGGGTATGAGGAAGGTTGAATTTAGAGGAAGTGTACCCACACTTGCGTGGAGGAGAAATGTCTAAATTAACTAGGAAATAACATGCTCTTTTTTTTTGCGCTTAACCAGGATTTGATCCCGGATCTCTCAGTCATAGGCTGTCCAGTCCATTGCGAAAGTGATGCCTTCACGGTAATGACGATATAGTTTTCTTACGTGATCGACAGATAATTTTCGCGAGATCGACCACTCCTACCCCCTACCTTGGACCATTCAACTAGCGAAACAGGTTTTCCACTAATATTTATTGATAAATAAACATCCCAGGTCATTGACTTGCAACTACAGCCAGAATCTGCTCCAGAACTTCTAGTGTTGTTTAACTTTCAGGATCTCGTAAAAATAAAACCTACTTTGGTCGCTTGTTCCGTCTTCCTACCGACACAACGCCTCTTAATTATCACTTCTAGTAATTCATAAGAAACCATTATCCAAACTACTATTATGAAACAATAAAAAACTCATACATAAACGCTCAATTTTCCTCGACGTGACTAGGAATAACACCCATTCCTACATTTAATTTCAAGTAGAACCAAAGACATTCCACGAAACTTGACAGGACTTTCACTGATGACCTGAATTCAACGATCGAACAACAGCAGCTCCTACCAAAACCTAAACCAGCTTCTTCTCTGTACCCCCTCCAACCTCCTCCTAGAACCCAACCTTCCATGCATTGGCATCCTTCTCCCTCCATCATCGTCTCACTTGTTCCAGCCATTAGCGTGGGGGAAAAGATAGACAGATAGACAGAATCACGGAGTGAGTTAACCATCTCAGTTGGGGTTTAAAAGTCTCCAGTGCTTCATTGTGTGAACAAGTCATACCTCTCTTTGCCGTCCTTTATTCGTGCTTCGTCTATTAATAAGGTACGTCCAAAGTGTTCTCTTGTCACAGTTTAGAAGTTGGGGGAGGAAATTATTTGTTTTTTCGTGAGTCTCTAATGATTTTTAAAGTCATTATATCGAGGAATATGTACACCTTATCTACATTAGGAATGTAGGTGGCATCTATCGGAAGATTCTTGATTGCAAACACGGGTTTAAAGTCACTAATGTCGACCTATTCGGAAATCATTATTATGTGCTTCGATATTATATTATCAATAAAAAGAGTTATCAAATGATTCTAATAATACTTTTAGGCAATGTTTGCAATAAAATAATAGTAATGATATTTAGCACCGCGTCTTACTACCCGTTTGGGTTATACGCTTTAAGTACTAATTACACTAATGGATTATGAATTGGGAAGGTTGAATTAGAGGAAGTGAACCCGCATTTGCGTGGAGGGAGAGTGGAAAACCATTTAGGAAAAACCATCCACAGTTCACCCGACCGAGATTCGAACCTCGATCTCACCGTCCTCAGCAGTCGAGCTCAACACGACAAGCACGTTAGCCAACTACGCCACCGAGGCGGGTGTTTGCAATAAAGAACCTTCTACTAGGCTATCACACACCTACCGTATAGGTACATTTCCTCTTGATGATACGGTAGGGATACTGAAAGATCTGCACTATGGTATAGGGATTTTTTTTTTACCGATTGTATACAATTCTTGCCACAGGATGGTATTGTGTGATTTCCACGTTATAGTATGGTATAATTGCCACATAATGGTAGAGATGGATTTTCACAGGTGGTTGCCAAAATATGGTACCTCTATGGTATAGGCCTAAAGTGATTGCCACGCGACAATGGTATAGTGCAATCACCAAGATATATTTTAGTGTGATGGAATAGTTTGATGGCCACACGTAGGTGTAGTGTGATTTCCACTTGGTATTAAAATGTAATTGGCACAAAATGTTTTAGCGAGGTGATCACACGTTGGTATAGACTATAGTGAAATTGCCACACGATGGTATAATGCAACTTTGACAATATCTTATGTTGATCGTGATTTCTAAAAGATTTTCATGATATAGGGTTTCTATGGGACTTTAATGTGATTTATACTATGCATTTCCTTTAATGGGATTTTAATTACCATTCAAGTCACCATTATAAGGACATTATAGATTGCCTCTCGACACTATTAATATTGTTACTTGAACTGAATTCTGATGTATGAAAAAAAAAATACAGCTTGCCCTGGATTATATCGTGAATGATTCTTAGATAACTCTCGTATAAAGTGAGTTTACGACTGAGATTTCAACAGCCTTTCTAAACCTGTGCTTTACTTTTCCTATAACCATATATTTCTTAAAATTTAGCATGATGGTAAGCTATAGGGAAAAAGGTAGAACCTGGAAAAGTCAGGGAATCTTTTGATGTCAGGTTAAACCGGCAAATGTCAGGGAATTAAATAAAAAATAAGTAACATTTAGGAAATTTAGATACTTGACTGATTCTAAGCCTAAATATTGAGAAAAATACGCGAAAAGATTTAGTTTCTCGATGTTAACAACATGTATTTCTAACGACGGTCCTACTAGTAGCTCTGCGAACACTAGACCTCCCTCCCTCCATGTTATTATCATTAACACGGTCTTAAAATATCTATAATTGGATTTCATGTTGAAATGTCTCCTAAAATTTCTCCTTAGATTCTAAGTAAATATTATATATCTTTATTTGGTGTTGATATAAGACAAAACACCAATGAATACTATATTTAAGGCCCTTGACCTTGTCGAGCCTATTTTGTGGGCTGGTGGGTGGGAGGATGAAAGGCTTGACAACCGACCTAAGTATCCTTCCGCGCCAACAAGAACAGATGGATCGTGGAAACCATAGATGGCGCCAGCTACCAGACAGGTCCCGAGGAAAAATAATTCATTTGGAAATAACAGTTTTCCATAGAGCGAGTGAAATTTCTATGATAATATTTTTAACGCCCCTTCTAAGATAATGTATCGATGTTTATTAATTGTTACATTTTCTTATTTTTTGTTATGAAGCCGGCAGTTTTCTATTGTAAAAATATCAAACTTAAAGATATTTGATCACTGTTAAAATCATAGGGGAGGTGTGAATATAAAAAGTATAACTTAATCAACATGCTTCTATTATTGAACAAACAGTTTCCGAAAAGAAAATTGCAAAACAATAAAAATTCTTGAAGACAACCGTTTGTTCCCATGGTTCTGCACTTCCACGTCAAATGTAAATTATATTCATGGAGAGTAATCGTTGTTTAAGTGGCTTAAGATGTCAGAATAGTAGTATATGTCAGGATTTGCAAAAGAAACACGTCATAGTTACTCCATCGATTGCTTGGAATTCTAAATTCAAATCATTTGAGATGATTTAACAAACGAGAAACTTTTTGAGCGGCCACCATATTGAAACGGATAACCATATCGAAAAACCATACAGGCCTAGGTTCAAAGAATGTCCCTGCGATTTTCGTTAAAATTAAATTGGTCAACGCAAGGAATGATAAATAGATAGTCTGACATACTAACTGCTATAATTATCAAGTTAAAACAAGACCTTGCAGTGCTCGGGCAGTACAAATTTATGTACTCAGGTGTAGCTCGAACAAGACGTCAAATCTTGGTGTGGTTGTATGTAGGCTTCCTTAGAAATGAGAGTAGTGAAACCATTTGAACATATTAATTTATATTTTTAAATTACCCGCTTCGATGGCCACTTGATTTAACGCACTACTCTAGTAGTAAACTAGACTGCTGATAACGGGGAGATCAAGGTTCAAATCTCGGTTGGGTGTACTGAGGGTGGTTTTCTAAAAATTGTTAACCAATATACCTCCACGCAAATGCAGGTGCACTTATTATAAAAATAGCCTTCCTAATCCCTGAAACCATTAGTTTAATTAGTACGTGAGTGTTTAATCCAAACGGGTAGTAAGATGCGTTGCTAAAAAAACTACGCTTGAACCATTAAAAGTATCCAAGTGCGGTTTTGTAATTTTTTTTTCACTTAACAGAAAAAATTAGGATAAGTTTTATAATATTTTTCATTTTAAATTAATTATCTCTCAATTATGCTGTATAAAAAAAAAGGTTTAATTGTTTCGTTTATCTTAATTGCACTCTTTTCTAATGTATGAAATATAGAACGAACCATACCACGATATGACCCCTGGCTTGAACTGTATTACCTACCTAAGCTAGATGGTATCTTAAGGTGGAAGTGTAGGATAGCGCAAATTAAGGAAAGTGCTTTTACAGTTTTTAGAGCAAAACATTTTCTTGGACAAAATAAATAAAATATGGTTTCAGTAGAAACTTTGTATTTAATTTTCTTCTCCTGATGATATCAACAGTTGTTGAATATCTGTCATGAGCATAGCAGAATTAGATGAGAAACTTTTTAAATAAAGAGAAAAAGTTTTCACTAAATTCCAGGACACCCTCGACAGATATTCAACAATTGTTGTTATTACCATGTGAAGAAAATTAAATTCTATGTTTTTACTGGATAACTATTTGAGCTAAAAAAATTGTTGGTATAAAAAAAACTTCAAAAAATATTAACATTCGCTTACGTTCCCTATATCTTCACCTTAAGCACCTAGCATGCTTTGGATACCCAGTAAAGATCCGTGGGTTCATAATCGCCAATTAGTTAGCGAAAACTTGTTAACTTAAACATATGGCCTTTAAAACAGCAATAAAACCTTTAAAACGACTATTTGCACACGTCAAAACATGAAGCTTAAACAGGTTCTTCACACACTTGTTGAATTTATTAAAACAATTCACATAGATTTATATGTTTTTACTTTCTAACTTTATATATACATATATATTTATGTATGTATAAAATACAGAGATTAAATAATATATAGATGACCTGGTGGTCTAGGGGTAAGGTGTCAGACTTCTGTGCTGGAAGTCTGCGGTTCATTCATTAGTCCCGGCACAGATTTATCTTATTACCAAACCCTTCCTTCACCTCTGACAAGACGTGTATTAATCCCAACTTGTGAATGTGGGGGAATGCCAGGCCTCCACCGTGGTTCGGATCCCACGTTAAACTGTAGGTCCTCCATTTCTTCTCACAATCACCCTACCATTTTCACATTAGCGTAAGAACGTATAGCCCGAACGGGTAGTAATACGGGGTGATAATTATATATATATATCTGTATCATATATATATGATACACAGATTGAATATTAATAATGAAAAACGGGATCTTATTATTATATATCTATATATATCAACGCGTCTTAATAGCTGTTCAGATTAAACGTATGTAATAAATAATAGTAACTATAATGTGACAGGGAGGAGAAAGGAAGCATTTTGGTGGTAATATACTCAAATTTGGGTGAAGGGAGAGTAGAAAACGACAGTAGACCCGACAGGGATTTGAATCTCTAGCCCTCAGCAGGCCAGTCCAGCACGAGAGTGACGTCTTAAATAATTTGGCCATTGAAGCGGTTAGGGATATTATTGAACGGGGATTTACTTTACAAGTACCCTTAACTTCATTTTCTTTTTGCCATACCGGTTTTGTCTGTTCAAATGTATGTCTGGTTTCCAGGTGTACTCTTATGTAGCTTAATGCTTCAAACAAATTTTAAATATATATCGTCTAAATAAATTATCAATGAATATTAATCCAATAACTTTAAATAACTTACAAACTAAGAAAAGGCTATGATTGTTTTTACAAAAATTACTTTAATGATTTCGAATTGATTTAAAATTTTTAAGAAATAGGTATAATCTTTTCCAAATAACTGTATCATGTATAAGAATATTAAAATATATTTGAATTCGTATTATTTGGTTTAAGGATTAGAGACATATTTTATTAATTATGAAACAAAACAGCAGTTACATTATTAACTCAGCATCGCCCGACAAAGTAAAAGCTTACTCTAATATTGATACATTTCAACTCCCGCCGAGAGTTGAATCTAGCTATTTTAAATCTCTAAGAAGAAACAGTGCCTATCATAGGATTCTGGTGTAAATTAACTTTTAGAAAATACAAATATTAATTTGTTGTGGTCAACATTGATAAAAATTTTAATAGTTTATTAGTTTTATTATTTATATAGACATATATATATATATATACAAATTATATTTATATTATTTACAAAGCGTAACAGCTACAGCTAACATAACTTTACATTATGAACGGTACGGGGGAAAAAGGAGGAAAGTACAATTTTAACTCAAATAAAGATAGTGCTACCATCTATTACACAATCGTAAGACCTTTCTAATGCACTTTGGATTATGGCTAAAAGAGGTATCTTGTCAAATTTAATTTAATTAAATTTAATAAATTATTATTTGCAGGGGTACTTATTGGCTTTGAGAATGGAAAATGTGTGTAATGTGATTTCCCATCCTGATCTGGAAAATGTATCTTATCTAGATGTAAAAAAAAAATAATGAAAATTTGACTGAAACGTTTGATACCAGCCTCCATTTAAAAGGCAATTTACTATGCTACCTTTCCAAGATCAAAATACGGAGGTCATTTAATTATTATATAATACTATATTTTACAGATTCGACTTCATATTATTAATCAATAATATTATGTGTTTGATAAATAGACGAGTAAAATTATCTTTAAGACCCTATATTTTTTATTTGCCTACTTATAGTTCATCAAATACATAATTATGTAGATTTATAAATATTCTAATTAAATAACCATAGGATCATTAATTATAGTGAATAATAATTGATTAAAAACAAGCTCAGGCTTTTCAAGAAAAATCACCACTCCATTCATGTCGCTTCACATTAATTTTCCCTGAATGTTCTTGTGTATTACCTTAAAACCCACACTTCTCATCTTATATAATATCTACTATGGAATAGACAGTATAAATTATGGCATTTTAAAGTGGGTAGTAATATGATTAGCACAAAAACAAACAAACTTTAAGTTTTTTTTAGAGTAAATTAAAGCAAGTTTTGGTCAAGACAGATGCAACTGAAATGATAATCAAAAACTCATTCAAAATGTTATATATATATAGTTATTTACTTCTTTTCCATTCGTTTCATTATTTGAAACGATAAAAACGGGGTTAATGAAAACCACTATGAGTTTTTTTTAATGACGATATAAGAGTTCACTGGTATTAAAATGATATCAATATAAACATCATATTTTGCTTCACCGAGCACAATATTGGTTTCGAGTATTTATATT
Organism: Timema douglasi; assembly: GCA_901482245.1. Taxonomy (NCBI): domain Eukaryota; kingdom Metazoa; phylum Arthropoda; class Insecta; order Phasmatodea; family Timematidae; genus Timema; species Timema douglasi. The sequence continues at coordinate 36,068 of CABEEJ010000165.1, forward strand.
CACCAGTATACGATGTTCATATTTATAAATTGTTATTATGGCTGAAAGAGGGGGATCTACATTTTATATTAGTGATTTTTTTTTAGCTCTTAGCCTTCTATTTTTACAGTCCTCTTCCTCAGATAGAGACTTGGTTCTTTGTATCAAATGTAACTAAATGCTTGCGTATAAAAGCTATTTTATTCTAATAGTACGAATTTTCTAAAATTAAAATCATTTAAACAATATAAAAGATCAGCTTTAAAATTAATTACTGTCTCGTTTCATTAAATGAAGTTGCGGCTTGTCTGAGGAACTGTGTGTTTTTAGTATTTTTAATTGTTTTTCTCCGTATTATAATTACAAATGGGGAGAATATAGAACCGTGTTCAGGGTAATGACACGGGAAGAACTAGACACAGAGTGGACCTTAAAGGGAGAGGGTGTAATGAGGTGGACTGGGTAAAACTAGCCCAATATAGGAATGGAAGCATACTTTTGTATATGTGACAACGAACTTTCGAGTTCCTAATCTCATAGGGTTAGTAAATATGGGTAGAAACCAAGATTTGTTGTCAATAAAATGATTGGATTTCGTTAAATATAAGGTTGGATTTCGAAATAAGAAGCTGGTGAGTAAAATATTCATTTTTGGTGTAAAATGGTAAAAAATAAAAATATATTCATGTTGTATTGTGAAATGAAAACCAATATTACGACTAAAATTAGTAAACACTAAAAACCAGAGATAGGATGTTAAAAAAAGACATAATTTTTGCTTAGAAATTGTTTCATTTTCGTATTAATCATTTTTTAATATTTTCCTTTGGCCGTAATATGGGTGTTATAAAAGCTGGCTTGGACATATCTTTTACCAATGTTCTTGGCCTGATGGACCTTTTTTTAAGTTGAAATATCGTTATAGTAGTTAAATTGAAAAAAATGACCATATTTATTATTTAAAGGTAAATTAGTTCATTTCTCAAAATATGTTTTTTTCCATCCCGTGCATGTATTACGGATTTAAAAAACGTTACAAAATAATTTAAATATATGTTTTGATAATTAATAATTAACAAACCGCCCCCTGAAACAATTACTCTTAAAGTATAGGGTGGTAAGTAATGGGTAAAGAAGATCATTACTTCCTCAAAAACCAACTAATATAAATATCTGTGTACACTGCAATATGCTTCACCGTTAAAAGACCATTCACCCCTTGAAATATCCGCTAGAATAAACACCTGTACTGTTATGGACGCCATTATTACCGGCAGTTTATAACCGAGCGTGTTCCAAGTTCATTATTAGTCAATTAATTATTTAAGGCAGTGAGCCTATGTTAGAATGTGACCATGACCTAATAGCACAATAGCAGGACATTGACGTGTCATGTTGACCTTCCCAATTCAATTCCCGCTTTCAGGTTACCACTTAATTTCTTTAAATTTATGGATCACGCTCATTACTCTGAATAATGATCAGATGTAATTTGATTATATCTAATAATAATATTCCCTAGACCAAATACAAGTAATACTAATGGCTGATATTTCTAAGCAGACGACGATTTGATTAACTCACACGTGTTCTTTGCCTTAAATAATAAAAAAGTATTTGACACCTACTCACAGGTGTAGCGTATTACTATATAACTTCAAATTTTTTCGGGTTCGACCTTTCTATCTATGTTTTGGTAAAGCATTTTTTTCAACTTTTTTTTTAGGTTGCATACCCTTTCAATCATAAACATTTATCTTAAGTACCCCAAAAGATTTTATAAAAAAAATGAGACAAACAATTTTCCCTTGGGATATTAAAACACTTCAAGTTAATTATCAATCTATTTTATATGGAAATACATAATATATATAATAACGAAGGTTCCAGACGTGTTTAAATGAACACTTTTTTTACTAGGCTCATATTAGCCTAACCTAGAAAAAGTAAATAAAAAAACTGCTACAAAATTATTTTACCTAACCTTTAATAAATACTAGAAAAAGTAAATAAAAAAAACTGCTACAAAATTATTTTACCTAGACTTTAATAAATAGGCCACCCACTTCGATGGCTCCATGGTTTGAAGCGCTACTCTAAAAATAGACTTAACTGCCAATGACCGAGAGATTGAGGTTCGAATCTCAGTCGAGTGTACTGAGGGTGTTTTTTCCCCAAACATTCCACTTTTCTTCTAAAAGCAAATGCGGGTACACTTCTTATAAATATAACCTTTCTAATCCTTACTACCATTAGCGTAGTTAGTACATAAGCATATAACCATAATGGGTAGTAACACGCGGTGCTAAAAAAAAATGGTATAAATGTCGGGTGTTCGTTGAAAGTACCCGTACCCCATCAAAATAATACAAATATAAAATAATAGACCCTTCCCCCCCACCCTTTATTATTATTTTCAACACACATATTGAAGAATCATCATAGAGACTACCATAAAATATGAGTGACTATCGACATTTTTATGAGGAATAAATTAAATTTTCAAAATAAAATATAGCCTATGTTACTCGCTGATAATGTAGCTTTATATTGGTGAAAGAATTTTTTAAATCGGTCCACTAGTTTTTGAGTTTATCCATTACAAACAAAAAAACAAATATTTCCTCTTTATAATATTATAAGTATAGATGATAACCTTTGCTCGCGTATCTTGGGACAATAGTTTCACAATAAATGTCAGCATTAAAAAAAACATATATACATTGTTCGGCTTAGATTCAAAGAATTTACCTGCCAAATTTCGTCAAAATTGGTTCACACGTTTGCCAGTAATCGTGGAACAGACAAGAGACGAAATACTAAACGGTCGTTTTAAAACAGGACCTCACTCCATTTCGTCAGTAATATTTTATTTGAAAACGTATCGCCCTAATATATTTGAAATAAATTGCTCACATACAAATCCTAAGTTTATAAGTATCATCTGTTATTCAAGTACAGATACAATAAATTAAATAGTCAGCCACTTCGGTGGCCGAATTATCAAAGGCGTCAATCTCGTTTCAGACTGGCCTACTTATGGTGGGGAGATCAGGGTTCAAATCACAGTCAGGTTAACTTTAGGTGGATTAAAAAAAAAAATTCCCCCCTCCTTCCAGGTAAATTACCTCTAAAATACTTCCTTCCTAATAATCTGTACCCCATTACAGTAATTACCATGTATGCATACTTACTGAAGAAGATGTAAGATGCACAGATAAAAAAAAAAAAAGGTACTAGTTTTCAACCTAATTATATAACTAAGACCGAGGTTGGCAACCTACGGCACGCTGAGCGATTTAAATACAAATAATAGAAAATGTTTATCTTTTAATTAAAACCAATCATTTGATTATTATTTTAAAAACAGCGCGTATTTCAATAATTCAATTGTTTTTTTTTTAAATTTCAAAATAGTGTATTCAGAACATAAATGTTACAAAAAATTTTTTTTTTATCTTTTGTACTTATTGATTTTTCTGAGCTACATTAAAATATTAAATACTATAGAAACAGTAGTTGTTTAATGTATTCGATTTAGAAATATGTTGCTATTTTTACATTTTACAAGATAACTTAAATTTGTTTTAATAGCTGTACTAACTAACTAGTATAAAAATATAAACGATTCGGGTGGGCTTAGGTTGGTTGGTACGTTTAGCAATTTTTCAATACTTCTTTGGCACAACACTACTAAAAATTTGCTGACCCCTGACCTAAGAGTTATCCCGAATTTTCAGGGAAGCACACCGATGTTATAATACAAGACTGATTTTTAACGCGGAGGATATTTTTTTGTTGTGTATGAACATGCGAACTACCTCTTCTAATCCCATGTTCTCCTGCTAGGACATGTCCTGATGGAACAAAACAAAGTGTCCTCCCCCAGCTCCTATCACGTCACCTACATACACCCTTCCAACACCTCCTCTTCCCCACCCATAACAAGATCGCACCTGTCTGTAAGTGCCCCCCCCCTATAACCCGCCCCTCACCCCAACACCCGTTAGATAAGTTTGAAACGAGAAGGGGCTAAATCACGAAACTAACTGATTCATACTAAAACACTATTTTAATTAAAAATAAATGTAACACACAGTCGTAAGAACTTTCACATAAAGTGTATTAAGGTTTGGAAAAATAATTTCAAAGATAAGTTATTTGTAAACTACATTTAAGTTTTAAAATGTTTATGTTTGTAAGGAATAAAAATATATTTCTATTTATAGTGTAAAACTTTTCCCAGATACCCATTTTGAAATCCACCTTAAAGAACATTTTCTCAATATTTAACATTTTCTAAAACTTGTCATAAGTAAACTAGACTTAAATTATTTTACTTTAGGTAAACACCACAAACATTATTTATTATCATATAAGATAGTCTCCAAATACCAATTTTGAAACCAACCCTTAAAGCTATTTCCAAAAATGTAATTGTTTAAAAAAACAACTATCAGTTAACTACTTTTGACATACTTTTTTCTCTAGAAAACCAAATATATATATATATTTATTACGTAAAAAAAAAAATACCCATTTTAAACCAAATCACTAGACCTATTTCTTAAAATCTCAAAATTAAAATTAAATCCACTATTAATAAACTACACAATAATTAATTTCTCCCAAAACAAAAGTATAGTGTTTTGTTTGTCATGTCCAATATTTCCCAGATATAAATTCTAAACAAAACCATTATAGCAATTTTAGAAAATTTGGAATTAAAAAAAAACCTTATTAGTAAACTACCCTTAATTTGAGGGCTAGGGTTTAAAAAAAATACCGTCCCGAGGTATTGCCCTACAACATCTAACTAAATATAAAGTTTGAAAAAAATCCACCAAACCGTTTTAAATCTGGCCAGGGGCAGTCAGATAGACACGGGGACAAACATAAATGTAAAATTCACTTTTTTGGGTTCATACCCACATAAAGAGCAAATATTCTAAGGTAGACTGGATAGAACTAGCTCAAGATAAAGATAGGTTACGTACTTTTGTAAGTTTGACATGAGCTATCAAGTTCCTAATGCCATGGAGTAAGTAAGTAAAAAGTATAAAAACAATGTTACAACAAAGTCGTGGCGTTAAGACTATGACTAAAACACACTCGAAGCCATATCTATCATAATGAGTTATCATTTAATATAATAGCCCCGGTTGGTTGACTATAATTCTTAGGAGGATAAACTATCAGTTTGACACCTTTAATAATAAAAATTACATCTTACCACAACTTGAACAGGGATTTTGATTACTTTAAATAAATATAACTTTTCAAAACCAGTAAAAAAAATCTTTATAAATTAAAATAATATAATAAGCAAAGCTTTTCTTTGTGTGTAAATGATGGAATGAAGATTTAAAAAAAAATCAATCATCATGGACAGCTTCCAGCCACTGGCTGGGGCTGCTTGGAATACAAGCCTCCCCACCGCCTCCTTTCCTCCCACTCCCTATCTTCCTCCACTTTGGCCCAGTCCTCTCTTTCCTCCACACTCTTCCTTACTACCTTCAGCCATCTCTCCCTTGGTCTTCCTCTCATCCTCCTAACTCTCACCTCCATATCCAACATCCTCCTGGCATCCTTTCCTTCTCCATTATTCTCACATGACCATACCACCTTAGTCGTGTCTTCTCTATCCTGTCCTGGAACGGTTTTTCCTTTACTGTTCCTCTTATCTCTCATTTATCATCCTGTCAAATTTATTTGTCACACCGATCCTGCTTCACAGAAATCTCATTTCACTTGCAAGCGAAGTCTGTCGTTTATAGAACTTAAATATCCAAATTCAAGATTGGACTGCTCATCTTCTTGATGAAGCCTACTCTCATCTACCTTCATTGATAAGATTTACTCACATCTTTGAATATTATCTTGTGTTTATGAGGCTAATAACATCTTTAGTGGTGAACCGTGTACAAACCCTTATTATTATTATTACTTTTTAATATTTAAAAATATCTCTGTATAAGACACATTTTTCTTCTATGTTCGTAAATTGTCTATTTCAACGCGATCACGACACAGATGTTTTCTCTCTTCCCACCTTCCTCCTCTTAGTATCAAAGTAATAAAATAACAATTCCATTAGAGGTCGAGGCATAATAACCGTAATTTCCCTCTATCTTTCGATAGTTCTCTTTCTCTCTCTCTCTCTCTCTCTCTCTCTCACACACACACACACACACACACACACACACACACACACACACACACACACACACACACACACACACACACA
>CABEEJ010000165.1:59451-88106 GCA_901482245.1 Timema douglasi
GGTTGAAGGAGGGTTGAGAGGAATTATATAAATTTAAAACGATTTGGTGGTGCCTATAATATCAATTATGTGTTTCTAAAATAATCCTTAAAGTATCATTATCATTTTCCCTAGTGTAATTTTGAAGAAGAAAAAAACCCCACCAAAAAAAACCTCACTACATGAGTGACTCATGGGTTGTTACCAAAACAAGCATGACTTGTACAAGACTGTCCTATAAAGTTAATCCACACCTACTATCCCCTTCACTACCTATTTGACAAGACAGAAAATAATAAAACTAGCGAGTGCGTGTTTAATGACTTTATCGGTATAGTTTGAAATCGAACGGGAGAAAACGATTTACTAGTACAGTCCTATCATTATTCCTTGCTTTGGAAACAACCCAGAGCCCCACCCCGGTTTGATGATATTGAAAAAAAGTATTTTTAAGCTAGTTTAAATGGTATCCTACTGGGAATATGCTAAAATAGTAGAATCAATCAGGATTTACTCAAGTTTTATCAGGGATAATTTTGGCTAAAAAGGCTGTTTCTAAGTGCCGACTTAAATGATAGTGTTTACATTGTATATAATAAATTGTTTTACTTGTAGTTAACGATCAGTGTTTAATTAAACATTAAACATTGCTTACTAGCCTACTAATTTAAGTATGGTTTTATGCTAAACACCTATAGAGGAAAGGATAAGTCATTGATCCACCACTGTCGCCATGGCAACTAACTTTGTAAAACCACACCATCCCACTAAATTCCATACAACTCCTGAAAGTTTCGAGAGATTTAATAGTTTCCTCAAACACACTGGTAATAACCCGTCATATATTGCGCCTTCCTCTAGTCGTGACGTCATCAACATGGCGGTCACGCGCAAGATATGGGTGGCCGGAATCCTCCCCCCTCCCCTCCCCGCCTCCCAGCTCTAATCATGTGGCTAGATATTGCGTAATGAAATCAGGCGCTCTTACACGTCCTTTTCGACGCGTGCTTTGATACTTTGACGTCGTCTGGAATACGCAATCAGGCGCTTTCTATACGCACCGCTACGTCAGATGAAGTGCGTCGTCTATGTCCTTCGGCTATGGTTGAAAGTGTTAAGACGCCAAGTTGGAGTTTAATTTTAATAATTAGAATTGTTAATTGTAAGAGTCTTTTCTGAAAGCTAGGAGAGTTAATTTCAAAATCACGTGGTCTAAAGTTGTTATTTTAGATGCTAAAGATTCAAACAAACTAATACTAAAAATTGACCGAGTATAGAGAGGTTCTGTTTTGACTTGACCTTTTGGAGTATCTTCTTATGCCTGTATGGATCAATTGTTTGGATATAGCTATCACATGCTTTGAGCAAGTTTTATGCAACGAGTCCAAACGATGTACAGTAGCCCCATGACTTCTTTGGTGCTGACTGACAGCTGACGGCTTTGAAAAGTTACCAGACCAAATTATGTATCCCTACGCCAAACCATATGATCTGCAAAAACATGTGTTTAGCAGCTGTCACTTTTGACAGTCAAACTTGAGGTATATACCTAAACGTTGACTGTCAGTCAGCACCAAAGAAGCCATGGGGCTACTGCATGTGCAGTATATTACATAATTTCTCAAACTGGTTGTCCATTTCAATAATATGGTAGCCACTCAAAATGTTTTTGTTTAGTAGCTTATAGCAAGTGGTTTGAATTCAAAATTCTAGGTTATCAATCAAGTACCATATATTGTCTATTATACATTTTTTTACATTTATCTCAAGATTGGTGTTTTAAAACACGTTAACAACGATTATTCTCTATGGAAATAATAAACTAATGCTGACCATATGACACTCTTTATCCAGAGAAGTTGGCACTATATTCACCAACATGCTGGCTACTCGTTTGGAATGGATCGAATGAGAGCTGATGCCATGGAGTGCTTTTTTTTTTTTTTTAGTTTTTATGAATTATAAATCACGATACTAAGGTGGTTGGTAACTAATATATAATTGATTATTTGTTTTGATTCTCAGTGGTACGATTTGTAACGTTTTTATCACAATTTTGTGTTCTTCTCAAAAAATTGTTTCCTTAATAATATATTGTGCACCACTATTTTATTACCTGTCATGGATACCCGTATTATTATTATTATTATTATTATTACTAGCACCGCGTTTTACTACCCGTTCGGGTTATACGCACTAACGCTAATGTGTAATGGTAGGGTGATTGTGAGATTAAATGGAGGACCTACAGTTTAATGTGGAATCCGAACCACGGTGGAGGCCTCGCAATCCCCACATTCACTTATGTTTACTATCGAAAAATCGGTAAATTAATTAAAATCAAGTTATATTTTGTATTGGCAATTGAATATCTCGATGAGTAATGTCAAGTTGAATAAACATAAAAAAAATGCTTTAAAAAAGTCTTCAAATGAAAATATCATGACCTATTTTATATAAAATATATCTTGTTCTTTCAATGACTGTACTTGTTATATTTAAATATTTCTATTTCTTTTCTTTAATACATTCAGTTTAGTAACTTTGGAAACAAGAGAGTAAAATAAACTAAACGATAATGCAAGTAAAGAGCTTTGGGTGGACTGAAGCGGAAACAATTATTGTAAATGTAAAGTAGGAGATTATTTTAAGGAGAATATTAAAAAATAATAATACATATTTCAACGATTTAGCTCTTTATGATGTTTATTTCATGAGTATATTCAAATCTGTTGAAATGGAAAACGTCCTATAAGTTTTGGTATTGTAAATCTTATACATTGAAAAGAATTAAATACATTTCAACCATCACACTTCATTCGTCTATACACATTTAATAATTTCAATCCTAGCACTTTTTGAACTAATTCTATCCAGTCCCCCTCTTTCATTACACCCTTTTACTATCTCTAGTTATTTCTATCCAACTCCTTACACTATATGACTATCTTATGCTAGTTTTATCCAATCCACCTCATTACACCCTATCTCTATTGTGAGCTATCTCCATCCAGTCCACGTCATTGCATTCTATCCCTGAGCTAGTTCTATTTAGTCCACCTCATTACACTCTATCCCTGTCGTGAGCTAGATCTATCCAGTCCACCTCATTATACCCTATTCCTATCTTGAGCTAGTTCTATCCAATCCACCTCATTACACCCTATCCCTATTGTGAGCTAGTGCTCTCCAGTTCACCTCATTACACCCTGAGTTAGTGACATATAATTAACCATATTTTCATGTGTTACAATATATGAATTTAGGATACAATTATGCATAAGTATGCTATTGATGGTTAGATGGATGAATTTTATAAAAGTAATAATTAACTAATATACAACCGGCATTAGTGGCCACATGGTATATGGCATCAATCCCATGTTATATACTAGACTATTGATGACNTACTGAGGGAAGTTTTCCCAAAATGGTTTTCCACTCTCCCTCCACGAAAATTAAAGTACACTTCCTTCAAATTCAACCCTACACATCCCTAACACACTAGAGTAATTATTACATATGCGTATAACCTGAACAGGTAATGAGACGCGGTGATTAAAAAACATTTCTATAATAAAATTATAGCAGTCAACTATTTAACTTAGAAAAAAATACCTAATACATGACATAGTTGTATTTGATGGTTCTGTGCCAGACTAATTTAAATCAGCCCACACAATTATCTCAACCTCCAACAAAGTAAATACCGACTCTGCAAGAAGAGTGGATGGAATTGGACTTACCATGGCCTAGCCGATGTGGTGGCTGTTTAGTGTGATCATGGTTGATGAGCCACATTTAACTCTAATGGAATGGTAACTCACAGAAATATATTGAAATAAATTATCTCTAGTTTTGGTCCTCTCATCACCTGCTCTCCGCGCATGCGCCGATACCCACTTCGGGCATCCTCCTCTCTGAGCGCTGTCGCTCCGAGACGTGATTGGTTGCCCTCCCTTTTTCCTCCTATCCTAGTGAGGTGTCAATCGGGGAGCCTATTTAACATAATGTATTGCCTAAAATAGACACATAACTATATTTATTTCTCAGAAGAACATATTAAAAGCTTTGAGATTTCCCGTTTAAACTACTGGAAACAAGAGGTATCATCTGACCAAGACGCCATGGCGTCGGACTCGGCCGTGGCCAGGATCAGCGCGAGGTAGCCTCCCGCCACTTGGAGGAAATACAACGAGAGAACTACCCGGTCTATATACTCGGCTTAGAGAGATGGTTCATTAATTAGCGCACAACTATTACAATCCCTCTAGGGATTTTAGGATTATATCTACTAGTCACATTCTGACTATGATTTGTTTACCCAGACAAAGAAGTTGGCTTTACTTTGTTATGTAGTAATCCGTCGCTTAACGAATCAGCTACGTATATATTTTGTTTAGATTATTATTGTTATTATTATTATTATTATTAGCACCACGTCTTACTACCCGTTCGGGTTATACGCACTTACGCTAATGTGTAATGGTAGGCTGATTGCGAGATGAAATGGAGGACCTACAGTTTAACGTGGTATCCGAACCACGGTGGAGGCCTGGCATTCCCCACATTCACAAGATGTCTTGTCAGAGTTGAAGAAAGGGTTTGGTAATAAGATAAATCTGTGCTGGGACCGAGGATTGAACCCTGGACCCCAGCACAGAAGTCCGACGCCTTACCCCTAGACCGCCAGGTCACCCTAGATTGTTATTGATATTTAATAGTTCTTTATGTCTAAGAGTATCTATAGCATAATTTCGAGTCATTTGGTTCCCTCCGAACAAAACTTGTTAGCTATGGAAGGGTACACCTTGTTGGTATAGTTGGGCCTGTTCGGCTTCGTGCCACTTCATAAATCAGCTAGTGCTAATATTATTGTTATTATTTAGCACCACGTCTTACTACCCGTTCGGGTTATACGCTTTAAGTACTAATTACGCTAATGTATTAAGAATTGGGAAGGTTGAATTAGAGGACCGCATTTTCGTGGAGGGAGAGTGGAAAACTATTTAGGAAAAACCACCCCCAGTTCACCCGACGGAGATTCGAACCTCGATCTCCCCGTCCTCAGGAGTCGAGCTCAACACGACTAGCGCGTTAGCCAACTACGCCACCGAGGCGTGTTAGTGCTAATAGGATGAACAGTTGACTGTAAATTGTGTAGACACAGTTAACTAACTTAGGATATCCCTCTAATGACTTAGCCATTACTTAATAGTCTCTTATGGACTACTTGTTGATTGTTTTGTTGTATACTAGTACTAGCCACTCTAAAGATATAGTTTTGCTAAAATGAGAGACTGTCTCCCTTTTTATTGGGGGAACGTCAGCACCAGGTAATTATGAGTTAGCTATTTAGGAGTTCATGGCCTAATTAGGCCTTTGCCCGAGTCAATTGCCTCGTATTCTTTTTTTTATGAACAGTCCCTATTTTACCTTTTTGCCAAATATGTCCTAGCTTTGCCTCTCAAGGCCTTTGTGAATGTATATATATATTTAAAACCACTTAGACTGGTTCCTTAAGATACTTCGAAAGAATGCGACCGCGTTCTAATGTATACATTTCTTTCAAGTTTTGATAAGGGGGCATTTCAGAGAAGATATGATTTTGTCAGTGCTGTCCTAATTGGGACATATCTATCCCTAGTGTGTGGGATATTGTTTGCTACCCCTACCAGTGGTCTTGACGTTCTCGCAGTGCATAGACGAACTCATAGGGGCTAGTAACATATGATGGTAGTCACCTAGTCCCTAAGATATATGTATATATATGAGAATTAGAACTATAGGAATTTTCATTCGAATTAATAGGATGGTGGATATAATTTCTGTGGCTATCTACTCACAACCATGTATTTTATAAGTATTGCGCTAAATGAGCTTACTTATTGCCGAGTTATAGCTGCCAGTTTAAAACCTTGGAAACTATGCAAGTAACCTTGTTCCCCTTGTTGTAGGTTTTCACCCCTCTATTTTGACCACCTAATTTTGTTTATTATGCTGATACTAATATTACCTCATAAAGCTTCATTAATAAGTATTAACTTAATAAGGCTATTTGTGACTAGCCTGATATATTGTTCATCAAAGCTTACCTTCTCTACTACTTGTTCTATTTATTGTAATATGTTGTATACTCAGAGAATACACCATGACACCCACTAATTGGTAACTTCATTTATATGTACCCTATTATCTGTTAAATAAATTATTGTATGCCATGTACTTGTTCTTTCAATCATAACACTCCCTCCCCCCCTACCCCCAAGGGAGGTGTGGGTCAGTTCCTCGATTTCATTGGATGAACGTTAACATTTTATTAAAATTGTTGTTTGCGTAAAAACTTTTCTAGGTGCTTTGCTTTTGTAACTAGCTTTTATATGAGCGACACGAAGTACCGACAAACTGATACAAAATTGTTCTAAGCAGTCTATAATTTAATCCTGATCCTATAGTTTAAAATTTGACCTCACTTCAACTAATTGACAAAAAACATCTTAATATTGTTGATGAAAAATTAATAATTATGCAATGTCATGATACAGTTAAAACATTTTTTTATATAGAGTTTTTTTTACCTTTGTGTTTTTATACATACATAGCTGGTCGATTTTATTTTCCATCAAAATCAGTCTCTATGAAATATTCCACAACCCTGGCAGTTTCCTTGGACCTCACCCTCCATCCCCATTTTTTTTCTTCCCTTCTCACCCTAGGCGGTTATTGCAATCAGAGCCTTACCGAGGTGTACGAGGGGTGGAGAGAGGATATAAGAGAAAAGGGTAGAAGGAAGAAGAAGTGAGACGAACATGGGAAGATGAAGGCCGATTTGTAAGTCAAATTGAACCATTCAGTTGTAAAACGACATGTCAACCAATTACACACACACACACACACACACACACAAAAAAAAATTGTATTGTTATCCTTCCATTGTCTCGTTTTACAATGTTTATTAAGGTGCCTTACTACGTTTTTGTTATTTCGGTAATCTCACTTATTTAATACGTTACATTTTATGTATAGATGAAATATACACATGTAATTAAGTATCAGGATTTAAAAACCGAGAACTTTTACCAACATACTTATTTTACTATAGAGATTATTATATTAATAGTTTGATTATATAGATATAATAGATAGGAGGGGAATATGATCATCTATTATCTAAATCTAACTGTAGTTAGTAAAACAATAAATCAAACTCAGGTTAAACTTAACATATCTAAAACATACTTAACGATGTTAAATTTAATAAGTTATCACCAGGAGTGATTTAATAGTTTGTAGGAAAATAATTTATGGGGTTTATTTATGGGTGAACCTGGAGGATAAATTTTAAATTATTTTTATGAGTTGTTTGTTCATCTAATTGCAAGTGTTGACATGTTTTCTTAAAGTTATTCCTCCTTATACTGTGACATTAAATTCGATGGTTTCAGTTGCGGAAAGTCTCTTAAAAAATATAAGATACTTTGGAAAAAAAACCTTATAAAAAAAAAATGCTTCCCATGTTTTTCTAGAATTCGTGGCCATCTTTCACTAGTAGTATTGTATTAATAAATGGTCCTGTATACGACACAACCCAGGATAGTTTAGTGGTTGAGCAATGGTGTACAAAAGCAAAGATCCCGGAATCGATGCCCGTGTCAAGGTTATAATATTTCACTTGTTTGAACATCCGGCATAATCTAGTGGAAATCTATCACGTATCAGTTTGCAATACACATTAATTAAATAACTCAATATTATATAGTTAATTAGTAAAATAAAAATATCTTTTAATTGTTTTATTGAAAATGTATGATAAAATAATAGGGCTATACAATGTTACACCAAAGATTATAAATGAAATAATATACAATGTTATGTACTTACTCAATGGCATTAGGAACTTAAGAACACTGTTACAGAAAATTAGAGAAGAGAGAAACATCTTTTTCCTCCAAAGAGCATAAGACTCAAATTCCTTTTCAAAGACCTGAATTAATAAATGGTACGGAACTCCTCACGGACTTTCTCGTAATATATGTTATACGAAATAATATACATTATCAAACCCAAGCATAAATTGCACTCTACTTAAGTAAAACTTTTTTGAATCCCGGTTTTAAGTTTTATAGTTTTATATCTATAAAGGTCTTCATTTGTTTGTTTGTACCAATACAAATGATCGATTTTGGGTCCACTTCGTATTAAAATTTCAACTTCCGGTTAAAATTTTAACATTTTATTAGGTTTTTCACATATTCAGGTCATCGCATTTCAATTCAATTCCTCATTTATAAATTTTAACAAATAAAAAATGTAAATATTTACTAGTGAGTCTAAAATGAAGGGGAGAGATTATTGTTGTACAAACATTTCTCCTAAGAGGTTAAAGGAAAAATAGCAAACTTTACGAAAGACTTATTTATATTTAATTACTCTATGGCATTACAGAATTATTGCGTTAAAACTTAAATAGTATCTCTTTAAAACTAAAGCTAACAAAATTGTATTAATATATTTGCCAATATCTCAGAAAAGGTTTATTTTATAAAAATATATTTTTTATGAAAGTTTTTTATTTTAACAGTACTACAATTTTGCAATGATAATTTATTTAGTATCTCAAATAGTTGTGGAGATAAAGAAATTACCGCTTCTGTTAAGTACCCTAAAATTCATTTTCATGGTCAAATGAAAATAGTAATTTCATTTATAATCTTAATCAACACCTAGATACGAATTCTAATCAAAATCATTAGAGACGATTTTGAGAGAATAGATTTTTTCCCTTTTCGCTTTTTATTAATCTACTCTTAATTTTAGGGTTAAACAGACACACAGACAGACGTAATTACAAAAACCACTTTTTAAGGCTCGGGGGGTCATCGTCAACGTCGACATCCACCAATATTTCGGGTTAGAATTTTTTAACGGTCGCAATACTTTACTTTTAGTGTTCGAAAAGTTAAAAAATATATATAATTGCGTATAGATGGAAAGTTATTGGTTTTATAAAAGTATGATTCAAATAAAATATTTGTATTATAAATCGACCCCCATATTTGCAATGATAAGTAATTTGATAAGGGAGATTTGCGTATTATCGCACACCTTCATAATATCGCACACCATTATATCTTCCCCAGTAGGTGTTGCAACATAGCGGTGGCAGGCTTAACCCTGTGCTCTGGGCCAAATACCAGTCTAGTGGAAGAATTGAGAGTGGTAAGAGCGATCTGTGTGTTCAGTGATTTTTTTAAGATTTTAATCCAGTGCAAATATTTTCAAGAGGTAACTTCAACAGCAAGTGTTATCAATAAAGGTAGGTGATATTTTAAACGTAACTGCACACATAACATCTCTGTATAACGTAGTTTTGTTAGTCACAGTTGTAACTTTAGCTAAGGCCATTGTTCTAACTGCAACGTCCACCATATTTAATTTTCTCAGTGTGCCTAATATCGCCCCCTTCGTGTTGCCATAATACCGCACTGTGCGATATTATGCACAGTAAAAATATTATTTAGCTCGCAGCATGAAGTAACTTTTTGTTGCAGATGCCGTTAAAAAAACGGAAACAATGGTCCACATAAAACATGACAAAGGCGATATTAGCTGTCCGAGCGAAAGAAATGGGTTTACTACGTGCATCCAAGCACTTTGATGTCCCCAAATCTACATTAAAAGACAAAGTAAACTGCGAGGAAAGAGATATAAATAAATGATTGACCACAAAACTTTGTAGAAAAACAGCACTTGGTAGTGAATTAGAGGAAGCATTAGTGAAATACTGCTTGGAAATTGAGTCTCGCTTTTATGGGCTGACGGCAAAAGATATTAAAAGAGTGGCGTTCCAGTTAGCTGAAAAAATGGCCTCCTGCATCCATTTGGAAAGAGAGCTGAAGCAGCTGGATGGAAGTGGCTGCGCTCATTTTTGAGAAGGCATCCACAACTTAGCCTAAGGAAACCACAAGCGATCTCAATGAAAAGAGTCAAAGGCTTCACTCGAGAAAACGTTAACATATTTTTTGACCTATACGAGCCTCTGCTCAAATTAATTAAAAATTCTCCAAACAGATTGTACAATTGCGAAGAAACAGGTCTGACAATTGTACAGCACAAATTAAGCAAAGTGATATCTTTAAAGGGTAAGCGTCAAGTTGGGGCAGTTACTTCGGCAGAGAGGGGTTCCTTGGTGACAATGGTTACATGCATGAGTGCAACGGGCCACTTTATTCCACCACTCTTGGTGTTTCCTAGAAAAAAATATGAAACCAGAGCTCCTTGATGGGGCCCCAAACGGAAGTACTGCAGCGTGCCATAAATCTGGACGAATAGAAATGGAAAGTTTTTTGAAATGGTTTCAGAAGCAGTTCTTGGCCAATGTGAAGCCCACCAAAGACGATCCTGTGGTTTTGGTTTTGGATGGCCATTACTCACATACCAGAAACCTGCCATTATTAGACCTTTCCCGAGATAATGGGGTGCATATTTTAAGTTTGCCACCCCACTGCTCACACAAAATGCAGCTGATAGACAGATCTTTCATGGCACCATTTAAGTCTTACTACCCGCAAGCAATAGAATCTTGGATCAAGCAAAACATAGGCAGAGTTGTAACTCAATATCAAATAGCAAGACTATTGGGTCAAGCTTACAACAAATTAGCTAAAGTTACGACAGCAGAACACGGCTTCAGGAAAACTGGCTTGTTTCCCCTCAACCGTGAAATTTTTCAACCGCATGAGTTTGCTGATGTTGGCGATACTTCTAATCCAACAACGAACGAACTGGGAGAAGTGGCATCCAACAACCTGGTTATAGCGGAATTCAACAACTTGGTTCTAATAGCATCCAACAACCTGATTCTAGCACGAGCCAACAAAATTATTCCAGTGGAATCCAACAAACTTATTCCAATGGAATCCAAAAAACTTATTTCAGTGGAATCAAACAACCTGGTTCTAGTGGCATCCAACATCCTGGTTATAGAGAAATCCAACAACCTAGTTCTAGCAGCCTCCAATATCTTGGTTCTAGCAGTATTCATTTATCGCCTGTAGGGACTCTTAAAATAATGCCAGCTGATATCAGCCCTCTTCCTTCCTTAAAAGTACAAGCCCAAACCACTAAAGCGAGAGGAAGACCAAGCTGTCCTGCCGCTGTGCTTACAAGCTCGCCTTACAAGAACCAGCTGTTAGAAGAAATTACAAAGAAAGGAAAAATGAAGGACGCTAAAGCAATTAAGGTAAGTAAGAAACCAGGGATAAAATCAACACCTGAAAGGTTAAAACGAGCTAGCAAGAAGACTAAAGTTCCAAAAGGCAAAAGAAAGGAAACAAATGCAATAAAGAAAAGGAATAAACTGAAAGTGTTATCTTCAGAATCAAGTGAAGAAGAGTTGGCTGAGCCTCTGACTGTATCCACAGATGAAGAGGACAGTGAAGATGATTGTGAATGTCCTTACTGTAACAAGTCATATTCAACAGACAGGGGGGGAGAACAATGGATTATCTGCACCAAGTGTCGTGTTTGGTGCCATGAGCAATGCTCAGGGACAGACGATTATAAATCATTTATCTGTGACTTTTGTTTGGAAGCTTAGATGCTCAAAGCTGGGGGTAAAAAATTGAAATGAGTTTTTCATGTGAAAATTTCTATAATGTTTATGAGCTCTAAGACTTATTAATTTTGATATATTTTTATATAATTTTGTAATACAACATTTTCTTAAACACAATGGCAATATTAAAACAGTTTCTTAGAACTAAATGCGTGCTTGACTTTTATTTACCATGCCTAACATAATTTGAAAGGTAACATAATTGAGAGCCTAATATCGCACAACCTGTGCGAAATTAGGAACACTATTTTTCTTAAACCAGAAATTGATAGTTTTTGTATTTAATTTTTTAAATTTTTATATACACATAAAACCAAAATTAAACCTTGCAATACGCTAGGGCACTAACAAATAAAACCAGAACAATGGTAATTGTATATTTTTAGAGACCAATGGATTCATAAACTAAGCTTTTTAAAATGGGTGCGATATTAGGCTAATTTCCCCTATCTCAAATAGTTTCGGGGATATTATATATAAAAAAAGAGAATTTACGCATCAGACCGGAACCCTTAAAGTAATTTTGCTGAAATATTGAGAGTTGCCATTTTGTTTGAAATTTTCATAAATATTTTGAAATTAAATTTAATCAAAATCGTTAGAGCCGATTTTGAGAAAATAGTTTTCTTTTTCTTTTTGCCTTTCAGTAAACTACCCTTAATTTTAGGGTTAGATATCCAATTCCAAAAACGCCCCAGGAGAACCCTATACAATCCATAGATACCAAGTTTTAGCCTGATTGGTAAAATAGTTTAGGCTCTAGTCGGAAGTAGGCCTACAGACAGACACAAATTCAAAAACAACTTTTTTAGGATTCTCGGGGTCATGAAATGTCGAGATTTATCAAAATCTAGAGTTCGATTTTTTTTTATGATTACAATACTTTCTCTACCTGTAAGATATTGGGAAAGTAAAAATATATATAAAACAATTTATAATTTATTAATAGAATAATATAACTTCATTTTTTAGCACCGTGTCTTACTACCCGTTAGGATTATACACTTACGTACTAATTACGCTAATGGTTTTAGAGATTAGGGAGGTTATATTTTGAGGATGTGTACTCGCATTTGCGTGGAGGACAAGTGGAAAACCATTTAGGAAAAATCACGCTCAGTACACCCGACCGAGATTCGAATCTTGATCTCACCGTCGTCGGAAGTTTATTCTGCTGCGAGAGTAGCGCCTTGGACCATGCGGCCACCTAAGCGGGTGTTATTATAATCGAAAGACAGAAATTTATAGCGGTGTATACAAGCTATTTTCCTATAATCCTCGTCTTAATGTACTTGAATTGTTCTCATCCTTTGCTTCTGAAATGCGCACAAAACTCCCAAGTTTAGAATTCCATATCATTAACGCTTTCGTTGAAACAAGACATAGGCAGGCTGATTAGAATCCTCGCGTCAAATTAGAGCTCTTTTTTTTTCTTCCTTCGAAGAGAGTTTACGAAATTTCTATCATGGGACAAGCAAACGGCGAGGCTCATGTTTGAATAATTAGCCAGCCTTCAAGCAAGGAAGAAATACAAGTAAGTAAAGTGAAAGACTTTAGTCAACTAACTAGTTCATTAAATTTGAGCCAAGTCCATTCATTAACGAAACTATGACCACAAATAAAAAACCAAATATAAATGGGGATATCTTTTCAACCATAGAAATTTTAAAATTAAGCTTTATATTAGGCTGATTAAATAAATAAATAAATATATATATAAATATATATATATATATATAGATAGATAGAGAGAGATAGGTCTACTATAATTTCGGTCATTTTTAACACTTTTAAACAAATTAAAAAAAAAAATTAGCACCATGTCCTACTACCCATTAGGGTTTTACATCCATACACTAATTACAATAACATTTTAGGGATTATAAAAGGTGTAATTTTAGAAGTAGTGTACCCGCATTTGCCGAAAGTGTGGACAATCATTTATGATAAAAAAAAACTTGGTATACTTGACTGGGATCGTAACCCGTTCTTCCCGTCTTCAGTAGTCTAGTCTATTGCCAGATGCCTTAGACAATGTGGCCACCGAAGTGAGTAGATAATAACTACTTCGATTTTTGTTCTAATAGACAAACATTATAAAATTGTTAATTTGTTTATGTTTGTTGGAATTAAGTAATTTCTGCACGTGTTATAATTATGCCCTGTAATAAAAGAAGAATATTAAATTATTACCAACAGGATACTTACTATGTTAAAAATATATTTTAATGAAATTTATTTAAATCTAGTTTGATTTTTTTAAGCCTGGTGAAAAAATGTGTACACCATTTACATATATTTAAGAACATTTTATTCAAATTTAAAAAGATGGTCATCATGTTGTTAACGATCTTAGATGAGGTATTATTAATATTTTAAGTATGCCTCATGCTTTAATTATAGCGGAAATCAAATAAAACTTGAATTAAACCAACAAACTGTTGTCATAAAGTAATATGTAAACGAAACACCTCATGTGAGAATATGGAAGCGTCTCTGTTCAATATTTTGGGTAAAAAAAAAACTATAGATGCATAAAAAAACTCAAATGGACATGTTTGTAGAAAGAAAGATCAACATATATGAACATAAAATTTCATTGATATTTTTTCTAAAAACATAAAACTAGTCCAACATAAAAAATATTTAAACAAAATAAAGAACATATTTAAACACACAGGATTTAAACAAAATATAAAATCTCCAAATTTGTTTAAATTATTATTAGCACCGTGTCTTACTACCCGTTCGGGTTATACGCACTTCCACTAATGTGTAATGGTAGGGTGATTGTGAGATGAAATGGAGGACCTACAGTTTAACGTGGAATCCGAACCACGGTGGAGGCCTGGCATTGCCCACATTCATAAGATGTCTTGTCAGAGGTGAAGGAAGGGTTTGGTAATCAGATAAATCTGTGCCGGGATCGAGGATGGAAACCCGTATATGCTATCAAACATTCATTGTTTAAAAGCTATTATTTAATATTATTTCTATTTGGATAGTTGAATATGAGAATTGAATATTATACCTTTGGATTATCAATATAACTCTATCTAATAAGTGAGATAGTCAGGCTAGAACTTTGATTACTAGATGGAGGACTACCCTTAAAACATTAGTAGCTTAGGGGTCAGATAATTTGTGCCAAGCAACGACGAGAGAGCTCTTTTAATCTCTTTGTCAATTATAGTGATGACATTGGATTACTATGTTTTAGTGCTCATCAATGAACATAGTCAATTAATAAACTTATTATATCAATAACCGTATCTCCGCAAATAAAAGTTTAAGAGAAATAATGCTCATAAGTAATGTCAGATTTGGATAACGCAACTTCTATTTGATTCTATAAGACAGAGGTATATTTTCCAAGAGTTCATAAATAAATAAAACTTCCCTCATAACTTAATTTTATTATTAGCTTGTTTGAAGAGGTTTTTTTTGGTTTGTTATAAACCTCATTATTGCTTAGCAACTTTAATAACCTCTCCCAACCAGCGGCAACAAACTCAAGTAATACGAATGGCTTGGCTTCTGATATCATTGAATTTTCTAGAAAGTCTTGAATGTTTAACCTTTCAACGATTTAATAACTTTTATTAGAGTTGAACCCGAATACGTTAAAATTATATATACACAGAGGTGGCGGGCGTTCTCTTATTAAAGAAATCTGAGGTTCATCTAGAAAATGTTTTAGGTGAGCCTTAATTAAATTGCGGGAAATAATTATTCAAGAAGAAACCGCATATTCGTCTCTATTTGGAACTGTAATCAAGAAAGATGACGTAGATTGCAAAAAGGTACTATGTAGTATCTCACCGAGGATTTCATTAATCAATAAGCTACATTTCACCCGCATAGTCTAACACGCTACTCTCACAATACACTAGACTGCCGATGAGGGGGAGATCGGGTTTCAAATCCCGGTCGGATGCACTGAGGGGGGTAGGGGTTCCAAAAATTGGTTTCCACGCAA
This sequence comes from Timema douglasi, assembly GCA_901482245.1. NCBI lineage: Eukaryota > Metazoa > Arthropoda > Insecta > Phasmatodea > Timematidae > Timema > Timema douglasi. The sequence goes on from CABEEJ010000165.1 coordinate 75,027, forward strand.
ATGCGGATACACTTCCTATAAATTTAGCCTTCTTTATTCTTAACTTACTAGCGTACTTAGTCCATATGCGTATAATTTGAAAAGGTAGTAAAACGCAGTGTTTAAAAAAAAATCTACACCGACCGAGCTGCCCCGTCCCGTCCTAAGATAGATGTGAATAGAGGGTGTCATGTGGTCAGCACGCCCATCCATCTGTACCTCGGACTAGAGCTTAAACTATTTTACCGATAGGGCTAAAACTTGGTATCTAGGGATTTCATAGGTTTCCTTCGAGGGGTTTTTGGTATTGGATATCTAACCCTAAAATTAAATGTAGTTTACTGAAGGGGAAAGAGAAAAAAATCTATTTCCTCAAAATCAGCTCTAACGATTCTATTTCTCTCATTTTATACTCTATAGTCAATAATTACCTATTTTATTGGTCTAAATTTATAAAAGAAAAATTTAATAGCAATGCGATAACCATAAGACGTGCATTGCCTAATAAAATGCCGAATATTTTAATACGCAGTGTTGATCTTTGGGGACCCAATTTTGATATTTTTTATTGGTCTAAATATAAAAATGAAGATGTTAATTCTTTAAAAATAAAATTATAAAATTTAAAAGAGTAATTCAAAAAATGTTTTACATATGTATAGTGCAAGTTTTTCTCCGTTTCGCTAGTGTATATTATATCACGAATTTTGAGTAAATATCTCAATCTTTAAACAATACAACGATAAAGTCCGTGCGCAGTTCCGTACCATTTTAAATATATATATATATATATATATTTTTTTTTAAGAAACCCGCCTCAGTGGCGTAGTTGGCTAATGCGCTAGTCGTGTGGAGCTCGACTGCTGAGGACGGGGAGATCGAGGTTCGAATCTCGGTCGGGAGAACTGGGGGTGGTTTTTCCTAAATGGTTTTCCACGCTCGCTCCACGAAATGAGGGTTCATTTCCTCTAATTCACCCTCCCAATTCCTAATCCATTAGCGTAATTAGTACTTAAAGCGTATAACCCGAACGGATAGTAAGATGTGGTGCTAAATAATATTATTATGATTATTATTGGAAGAACATATTTTTTTAAACTTCATTTAATTTGTGTATCATTATTTCCATAGTATTTTTTAAGTCCCCTGAACCATTTATAGGAATATTTCCTGTGTAAAACACCTGATCGATCCTAGCTTACCGGAACAACAGGGATAACTCTGGCAGTGGGCGGCTCCGGGAGGCCGGGTTCGACTCGGTGATGAGTGGTCTGTTGTGTAACATACCTTTTAGTTCAGAAGGGCAAAGCAAGGGCATTTACCAATACCAGTCCCTCTCCGATTGTGTGTGCCCAGAGGATACCTCGAGATATTATTAAGATTTATAATTTATTATTATTATTTAAATATCATATTTTCAAATTATTTTCACAGTAGGGTTCATTTAAACTTAATGTGAGCTGACGGAAACTTTAGGTTCTGTCAAACAATGCCTGCCTTAGAATCTTAAGCAAACAACCCCACGCTTGATGAAGTTAATGAGGAAATGTGTACGTGTGCGAATAAATTAGTTTCATCACAAATGTCTGAACTGTGAAAGTTGAATGATAAACATCGTGTCGAGAGAAAGGTTTCAGTTGAAATTAAATCCATGGTTGATGTCTTAATACCTTAAATTTTATACACTGAAGACATCAATCTTGATTAATATACTTATTAGACAAATTGAATTGTTCCGTACCAAATTTTGGATTCAGTTCGAACGAAATTCTTACAAGATTATATCAAATATTAATTTGTTATTAGGTAGCTTACGCCAGAGAAAATCATAATCAAATTAAAAAACTTTTAATGTCTGATGAGTGTTTTTATCTGTACGTAAACATTTATTTATTTGAGGTATTTAACGTGTACTTTCTGAACCGACTGATTATATCAGCACACGAGAATTTCTCTGAACGAGAATGAACAGCGAAAGAGACTATCAATTTCACCGAGAGAGGCATATTCACATACCTTCCAGAGATCTCTTACATGCCACAATTGACATGGGAACGATGGCTTTACTTTCCATCCGAAAGGAGTTGTGCTACGGACAAGTTTATTGCTCTAGTAAAAAAAATTATTTAGCACCGCGTCTTACTACCCGTTCGGGTTATACACTTTAAATACTAATTACTCTATTGGATTAGGAATTGGGAAGGTTTAACTAGAGGAAGTGAACCCGCATTCACGTGGACGGAGAGTGGAAAACCATTTAGGAAAAACCACCCTCAGTTCACCCGACCGAGATTCGAACCTCGATCTCCCCGTCATCAGCAGTCGAGCTCAACACGACAAGCGCGTTAGCCAACTACGCCACCGAGGCGGGTTAAAAGAAATTTACCCTCATTTGTGTGAGAGGGAGATGTGAAGACGTCATGGAAAATAATATGTGAAAAATCATCCCCGGAAGTCGAAACTCATATCTATACGTAAAAGTAAAAAAAAATTAATTAAAAGTGCGATTAATTAATTAAATGGGCGATAGAAAAAACCCTACAAAACATATTTAATTTCGTGTGCCTTGAAATGCACTCTCTTATACCATCAATGGATGCTTGTGTTTCTTCTCTAACCCAACTTAAACTCGGGGAAACTTTCCGAAAAAAAACCAACCGAGAGAACAATCCAACTTCATGGCTACATGAATGTTTGATATCTTCACTCTTCTTAGACTGCCGCGCACCTCGAAACCGCTCCCAAGGAGTCAATCAGTCGGCCAATCAGAAACCGCAACGACGTGCAAACTGCCAATCAGGCGGCGCGTTGGGCGCGCGCGGTGGCGAGTTCAGGGACTATCTCCCTTGTGAATTATTTAACATTTGTATTTACAAGTGAAGCCGTTTCTTAGCTCGTATCTTAGAGACGACATGTAGCTTTTGTTCCTTTATTTCCCTCTTCTTCGATATTTTCGTTTTTTCAGGTGGCAGGAAGGTCACGGTTCGTGTCTCGGGAAGGTGGACTGATGGTAGTTTTAACTAAATGGACTTTCTTACCATATAAACGAGGGTTCTTTTAAATCATATATTTTTGATTCTTAAAATAATTAAATTCGTTATTATTATTATTATTATTATTATTATTATTATTAGCACCACGTCTTACTATCCCGTTCGGGTTATACGCACTTACGCTAATGTGTAATGGTAGGGTGACTGTGAGATGAAATGGAGGACCTACAGTTTAACGTGGAAACAGAGGTGAAGGAAGGGTTTGGTAATCAGATAAATCTTTGCCGGGACCGAGGATTGAACCCCGGCCGCCAGTACAGAAGTCTGACATCTTACCCCTAGACCACCAGGTCACCGACCAAAATTCGTTGTTAAGGACAGAAAGTAAGAAGAGAGGGTGATAAATAAATATTTAGAAAATTAACTTGATCTACTCTCAAGTCAAGTCATGTGAGTCAGATGTCACTTTTGATCTATGTTATCAATGCTTACTATTATTTATGAGAACAGTAGCGCTCGCTTCTTCCATGTTTTTAAGGGAATTTCACAAATCTACAATGTTAAGACTTTTTTTTTTAACTTTTAAATTAAATGTATCTTATATCTTCTTGGATTTGAAATTGATATATTCTTCTTTGGTCACTATATTATACAAGAAAACAATTTAACAATATATTAATACGTTATTTTCAGAGTTATAAACCGTTTATCAACTGGTTAAAGAAGTAAGACTCATGATATTTATAAAAATTCAAATAAATATACACCAGAGAGGCTCTATTTATAAATCAGAATCTTAAAGTCAAATAATTTGGGATGAGCTATTATATGAAACACATTTTGAGTGACCACCATCTTTAAATGGATTACCAGATTTAAAAACCTTACATACGCCATTTGACTTAGGTATCACTACCAAATTTCGTTAAAATTGGTCCATGTATTAGGCAGTAATCATGGAACAGACAGATAGATTAAAGCATAAACGGTTATGTTAAACAGGACCTCTCTCAACTCAGTCAGTAAAATAACACCAATATAATAGTCGATTGTTACCAAAGTTGACATAAAAATATGTGTTTGTATTTTTTCCCTACCAAAATAATAATGTTGTAGGCTTACCTTGCTTGTTTCCACTATGGTTCAACATATATGTTGGAGTCGCAACACCCTTCAAAGGTAAGAATGTAAGATTCACCATAAATATAGTGTGTATATATATATATATACATACATGATCAAACACATTTTTTAAATATGTGGATAAACATTTATTTTTGGAAATGTTATGTAAAAAAAAGGTGATCTTGCCTGTTAAATAAATATATCAAGATGATAATTTTCAATGCTGAATGTTTACTAATCCACAAGAAAAGTCTACAAACGGAACCAGTATATTTTTATTAAACAAATAGCTCGTTAAAATAAACTATAGAGTGAACGAACACAAGTTTAAAAAACAAATGAAATAAAAACACGTTATTTACCTCGTCTTGTTTAGATATCTTGTTTAAACACATCGATAAACAAAACTTATTAATCAAAATAAACAATAAAGTCAAGGAAAAACGTAAACTATTTTGTTGATAGAAAACAATTTATGATTCAAGTTGGGAATCTAGGGAAAGCGAGTTAAGGGCAGTGTTTTGTCAGTCTTATAGCAAAACTTTTTTTTGGACAAAATAATTAAATATTGTCACAATAGAATCATAGCGTTTATTTTTCTTGTCCTGGCGATATCAACAGTTGTTGAATATATGCCATTAGCATTGCGCTATTAGATGTACATTTATTTAGTTGAAGAGAAAATGTTGTCCTTAAACTCCAGAACACCCTTGATAAATATTCAACAACCGTAGAAAATTAAACTCTTTGTTTCTACTAAAGTAATAATTGATTCCTTTTGACAAAAAAAAGTTTTGGTATAAAAACTTCAAAAAAATACTTGCCTTAACTTAAGTTCCTTACACTCCCATCTTAGCCTCTCAACATAGACCTAACCGATATCGTGGTGTAGGGGTCAGTGCACCTGACTACAAGCCTAGGGGTCCCGGGATCGATTCTCGGCTGTTACCTTAGGTATTTTTCCCTTTACGGGTATGATCTCGATGGTCACCAGGGTTTGATAAATCTAACTTAAGTTAAGTTAAGACTTACCCCGGCTCCATAACTTCATAATAACTATAATCACATCATCTCGTTGTGTGTATGAACATGTAAACAATCTCCTGTTGTGTACTCAGGACAAAGTTCTGTGCCAACAGAGCAACTAATAGTCTACACATAAGGCGCCCGAACCAGTATGTCATATCCCTCCCAGCCTTATGTACCACATGATAAATAGAAACCTTGCGCCTTAATCAGTTGCAGCTAATGGAATGTTGTCAGGGCAACCATGGATGGATAGGTTTGTACTAGTATACATTTTATGCCACTCATTGAACAATTGATAAACCACACGCGAAATAATATAGGCTATTGGACCAATGTATGTTTATTGGTTTTAAGAGCAAGTTTACAACAGAATAGGGAGGAATACTTTTCATTTTCTCTTTAACCCTCAGAAAAAGAAGTTTTGCGATCGTTAAAAAGACCAAACTGGAACTAAAGATTCATACTCGCAATAGACTGGTTTATCGGCGACGAGGAATGAGGGTTCAAATCCCAGAATGGGGTGGTTTTATCGTAAATATTTTTTCCACATTACCTCCACGCCAATACCTTTAGGCTGGCTGCCTTTCAACTCCACCTTACTCATTATTGTGAAAAATATGTGGAATAGTCCGGATGTATTTAGTGAGACGTGTTCGTTCACACACACACACGCACACGCACACACACACACACAAGCAGGGGATATTTATTAAATGCGAGGTCGAAGCAAATTCGAAATTTAAGAGAAGGTTTTTGTGGTTGTCACATTACACTACCTTTAAATTTTAAAAATATCCACTAAACGCATCTATATCAAGAGGAAGGCTTAGAGAAAAAACTCAAATGTAATTATATTATGTTTTACTGACATATATGAATAATATTTCCTTCAATTCGATGTTAAAATACTATTTAGTATTTTTTTTAGCACCACATCTTTCTACAAGTTCGAGTTATACGCTTATGTATGAATTACGCTAGTAGTTTTAGGGATTAGGAATGGTATATTTATAGAGAGGTGTACCAGCATTTTCGTGGAGGGAAAGTGGAAAACCATTTCGGAATAAAAATCCTCAGTACATCTGACTGATATTAGAACCTCAATATCCCCGTCATCGATGGTATTGTCTATTGCAAGCCTACGCCGTTAGAACACGCAGCCACCGAAGTGGTTATTTAGTTACTAAATCTTTGTTTATCGTTCAACAAGTTGGACCCAACATGTTGGTAAACATCCTCAACAGGTTGTGAATGCGTTCTATATAATAACACAACTGGTTGGGGTTGTGTTGGCCAACATGTTGTCTACAAAGATAAACCAGGCTAAACATAATTATTTCGTATGAATCAAATAGCCAAAGCTATTATTTATGCTTTTTTTTAGAGAGGATTAATCCATCTAGATATCATATTCTGAAAATTGAAAAATGACACCTGAACAAGGGGATAGAGCTCGGGACCTTTGGCTTAGTACGCCAATGCACTTACCACTGATCTATCCAGGAATTATCCTGTGCCCGGGGTCATTATTCACTCATATTTTAAGGACGGTCTCTGACAAGACATCTTGTGAATGTGGGGAATGCCAGGCCTTCACCATGGTTCAGATTCCACGTTAAACTGTAGGTCCTCCATTTCATCTCACAATCACCCTACCATTACACATTAGCGTAAGTGCGTATAACCTGAACGGGTAGTAAGACGCGGTGCTAATAATAATAATAATAATAATAATAATAATAATAATAATTTAAGGACGAGTCTATGATGAACGTGCAGAAATCGTCGGCTACAAATGTGTGATTTTATTAAGATCACGAGCTATCAGATAACGAAGCTTTGGCTATTTGATTCATTAATATGCAATCCCTTACAATTATAATAATTGTACGAATGGCAGCATTAAGCCAACTACCGAGTAGAAGGTGGCTGCGTTATCTGATAGCTCGTGATCTTAATAAAATCACACATTCGTAGCCGACGATTTCCGCAAGTCCATCATAGACTCTGCCTTAAAATATAAGTGAAGAATGGCCCTGGGGCACGGGACGATTCCTGGATAGCTCAGTGGTTTAGAGCATTGACGTACTAAGCCAAAGGTCTCGGGTTCGATTCCCGTGTCCAAGTGTCATTTTTCAATTTTGAGAATCAAATTATTATATGTTGACACCTGTCACATTTAGGGAGACATTTCAAATCTGTTCATTATATTATATAGAAGTTTTCTCTCTTTTTTTTTTCCTTCAAATTTTTTCCAATATGTGAAGATGGTTATCGAAGTCAAAGCGTAGGAAGGTTAACCTTCAAAATTTCAAAGTTTCACGCGTCCTTAAAAAAATATATATATATATATCTGATGCATGTCATGTTGACGAAAGAGACATCTATAACAATTTGAGGCCAACATGGTGTAACATGACTACCTCCTCGGTGTTTTTTTACGGAGAGTAGACAACCGTACACACATGCTGAATACCGCAGTGAAATATTAGGGAGGACATCCCCTCCACCCTCCACCCGCGAATCCCCTGGAAGTCTACCCCTTGCCCTTGTTATGCATGTGTACGAAAGTTTGTCGATGCATATGCAATGAGTATTACTATGCTTGGTCATAGCTCTGGAAGATATGGGTGAGGGACAAGAAGGGTATATGTGCACCTTCCATTGCCTCACAGTCAAATGTTACACTGTCAAAATGACCTAACAAATTATTTTATGTAGGAGAAAAAAAATACGCTTTAACAATTAATTGTAAAACCGCTACGGTAGCCACGTGGTCTTTAAGCCCCGTATACATTCATTAGGCGAGCTGAGCCTGTAATAGATTCGTCTAATTGGGACGAGCCCGCGAGCACGCTACGAGCCATTCGCGGTGATCCGCCGGCTGTCGGGAACACAAAGGGATTCGTAAGTCTAGTTGGGACGTGTTTGTTGCGTGCTCGCAAGCATGGCTAAATGGTCTGAGGAATCTGTGTTTCAATTGATAGAATCTTATAAACAACCATAGTGTTTTATAGGACCCCAAGGAGGCGAGGATAAAAACTACGATACAAATAATCTGAAGGAATATTCATAGAAGGAATATCACCACATTAGTAGGACAAGCAGAAGATGTTTGCAAACGAAAAATAATTAGTTTTTTTCTGTCCTATTCTATTTAGAAAGTTCTCAAAGTATGTGGGAAACATCCTTGTAAAGCTTTTGTACTGTTCACGAATGTGTTGTAACTTTAAATCTCACAATAGTTCCAAACAGGCCCGGTTTTTTAAAATACAATTTTACGCCACCATCACCGAGGCTTTTTTTATTGATACAGATTGGCCATAATTAGCAGGCGAGCTTGTTTCCCCAATGGTTCAGAGGATGCTTGCGGTGTGCTCATTCCAAATCCAAACTGACGAGCATTACATTACAGGCTCGTTTCGCCTAATGTATACGCACCTTAACGCACCGTTCTCATGTTAAGGTGGGTTTAAACTAAACAAACAAGAGTATGAAGCAAGAGTAAGATCATGCTTTCACGTTCGTTTAGTGTAAATGACCATCGATAAAGCTATTACCAGCTCGTTTACACCAAAAGAGCTAGTCGTAGAACAGCGAATGCGGAAAAAAAAGAAGCGACCGAATGCTTCTAGTGAAGGCAGATTTAGACCTAGCAAGTTAATTCTCAGTTATTAATCCTTCCGGATAATACTTGTCCGATAAAAATTTGTATAGTAATGTAGGCAAACCATTTCGATTTGTATACCCCCCCGCAAGTTTTCTGTAGCGTGCAGTTTGGCCGTTATCGTAGATACGTTGCTAGAAGTCATACTATATTCTCCTTTACCTCATCAACTCGATATTTCATAATGTTTCCAATGGCATTCCAGGCATCTTTTAATGAATAATTTTAAATTCTCCACCGGTAGATTCCCAAAGACATCCACACTCTGTATACTGTTCCATTGGTTGTAGGTACAAATAATTATTACAATCGGTGACCTGGTGGTCTAGGGGTAACGTGTCAGACTTCTATACTAGGGTCCGGGGTTCAATCCTCGGTCCCGGCACAGATTTATCTGATTGCCAAACCCTTCCTTCACCTCTGACAAGACGTGTATTAATCACAACTCGTGAATGTGTGGAATGCCTGGCCTCAACCGTGGTTCGGATCCCACGTTAAACTGTAGGTCATTCATTTCATCTCACAATCACTCTACCACTACACATTAGCGTAAGTGCGTATAACCCTAACGGGTAGTAAGACGCGGTGCTAATAATAATAATATTACTTAGCAGGTAGCCAAACTTGATGGTACTTACACCCAACGAAAGAATCCTTTGATGAAACCGCTCAGTAGAGCGAGCGTGTTTGAACCAGAAAGAATGCTCCGTCCAATTGTTCGCGCGCTCTTTCGTCGTTTAGACTAACCGAGCGAACATTCTTAGAGCATTCTAGACGATTTGGGCGAACACAGCCGAGCACTGAAAGAATACTCGCTATAAGTTTACACCAGGAGAATTTAGGCGAAGTGTGGGAAGAATGAGCATTCGCTCTAAACGCACCTATAGGAAGCTAGAATGTTGATAATGGGGGAGATCAAGGCTCGAATATCGGGTCAGATGTACTGAGGGTTGTTTTATTTTACAAAATGGGTTTCCACTCTCCCTCCAATTAAATGAGGGTACACGTCCTTAATTCTTCACTTATACTCTTAGTTTAGGGGATAGTCTGTTAATGGCGTGTGGAAATCTTTGTCTACCTATTGAGTTATCATTGATATTTATTATTTAGCACTGCGTCATTCTACCCGTTCGGGTTGTACGCTTTAAGTACTAATTACGCTAATGGATTAGGAATTGGAAAGGTTAAATTAGAGGAAGTGTTCCCACATTTTCGTGGAGGGAGAGTGGAAAACCATTTGAGGAAAAACCACCCCCAGTTCACCCAACCGAGATTAAAACCTCGACCTCCCCGTCCTCAGCAGTCAAGCTCAACACGACTAGCGCGTTAGCCAACTACGCCACCGAGGCGGGTTATCATTGATACCAAAGCCACCGGCGACTAAAGAGTGGTTTTATGTTGCCGTATGTACAAATTATATTGTACATAACTAGCAAAGCTCAGGAGATCCAAATGAGCTCCATTTTATTCGCTTTCGTGTACAATGTCAATTGTAACTTCTCATTTGTGCAAACGGCAGCACTGCCTTGAACTATGAACAATGACACCGAGCGTGGGGTACATCCTGTATATCTTTGTGGTAGAGCATCGGCGTGCTAAGCTAAGGGTCCCAGGTTAGATTCCAGTGTCTAGGTGTTATTTTTCAAAATGTAAGAACAATTTTATCTTTTATCCATTTAGGTTTTACGCAAACATTATCTCCGATAGTAAAGGAAGAATATGAAAAAAATCACCCTCATTTGCGTCGAGAGAGAGAGAGAGAGAGCGTGGGAAATCATTTAAAAATCTTAGACCCGACCATGGTTCGAAGCCTGATCTCCCCATTATCATCAGTAGGCCAGTCTAACATGAGAGTGACCCGTTAAAGTGCCACAGCCGATGCGGATTTTTATAGTAATTGATTAATATGTTTAACAAGATTTTACTAAAGACTTTGTCAGTGAAAAATCTACATGAATTATTAGTTAGTTCTGAAAAAAAAGTATGTTGTAATTTTGTCCTGGTTTGTCGTAGTTAGGTCTTTAGTAACCTCGAGAAAGTCAAAGTTAGCTTCGACTTTCTCAAGGTTACAAAACTAAAAAAACTTTAAAAATCCAAGATTTAAAAAAATACAAATGTTTATGTTACATAACGTTTTAACGTTAATCATTCAAATTATTTTGACATAATATTTTTAATTTTTTATCATTTTCATTTTATTGAAGAAACGGATGACTATATTACAAACATTTGATCATATTATAGTAAGACACCTTGGCTCAGTCGGTAACGTGACTACCTACTGAATTGAGAGGTCGGGTTCGATTCCCAGCATGGAAAAAATAAATATAATTGGTTAATTATTGGTTTACTCTTTCACGGTGATGAATTATGGTCATCTGAACATCAACATTCTATTGCACCATTTTAACAAGTGTATAATTATATGCTGTAACTAGTGATTCGCTGATTTAAAATTAAAACAGTTCACGAGTTTTATATATATTATATTTAATAAAATATCAATACTATTAATAGACTATAAATATTAATTTTTATGATTAATATTATAAATATGTCGCTGTCTGCACCTCATATGAGTGTCAATTAATACTAAATTTCAGCATCATACATTAATTACTTTACCTTAACAATTGTACGCAAAAAGAGAACAAATAGCAAGTTTTACCCCTAATAAAGGGTGAATTTTAATGATATTAAATAATTTATTTATTTTTTATTTAGCACCGCGTCTTACTACCCGTTAGAGTTATACGCGTAAGTACTAATTACGCTATTTGGTTAAGAAATCGATAGGTTTAATGTAGAGGAAGTTAACCCGCATTTTCGTGGAGGGAGAGTTGAAAACTGAATCGGATAACCCACCCTCAGTTCACCCGAGCGAGATTTAAACCTCAATCTCAGCGTCCTCGGTAGTCTAGCTCAACATTAAACTAGCGCTTTCGCTAACTACCTTACCGAAGTGGTTTTGAAATAATTTAATCACGATTTATAAGCTATATATTACATACTTCTTGAAAGTGTGCAGTAAAATTTTGATATTCGGATTACCTCAACGTTCGGGGGATGGGTGTTGTATCGGTGCTAGATATAAATTAGTTTGAAAATCGTGTTCTGATATATTAAGTTAGATTAGAAAGTACACTTTAAATAACACTTAAATAATTATGCTTTGAATGTGATATAAAACTACAATTTACTTAGCAGAGTTCATTTAGATAACTTACTGACCCTCAGGCTACCGTCAAGACCTCGGACCTACCTGTCGGAAAAATATTCAGTGTCCGAAAAAATGTCGCCATCGATGTCGTTTCCCGAATTTATCGTCCCCTTGACCGGCGACGTCCCGATGCACCCTACGTTGGCCGCCGAGATATAGAGAGAGTATCCGGTAACTCACGCGAGTACCACGAAATATTCGCGTATGACATCACCGGTGTCGTCGCACCCCCTGGCCGAGCTCAGACTCACGTCAAGACGTCGGACCTCGGAGACGAGGGCGCCGGTAGACCTTACCTCGCGACCCCGACTCGCTACTCCCGTCGAAACCACCCTCCCCGGTGACCACCCCACCTCACCCCACAACCGAGACACCCAACTCCCGCCAAAACCTCGGATCCCGGTGATGACCGACCTGATTAAGCTGATATTTATTAATAAGACATAACTTGAGAGCGAAAGAAAATACCCTTTGCTTTGAACTCAACCTCGTTATCTGATCTTATATCCTCTCTCTCTGTTTTGTCATATAGCGAGTTTATATTTATTCAGACTTGTGACGTTATTACCCATTTCACTAGAATTAATTTAGTTTCTAAACACATAATATGGAGGTGGGAGTATTTTAGCTCTCCAGCTTAGGATTTTTAACCTCTATTCAGCTAATCAACAAAATACAACGAACGCTCTTACAAAAAAAAATAAAAAATTTGTGAAGTGTTTTTATTTTGGGCAGATAGCTTACTCTTATTTTCTTTTTCTAGAAGTTGGCAAATCGCTCTACCATGCTATACTGAAACATGAATAATTCCCTTTATAAAGTACAGCTACAAATGCTACTTTTTTTTGGCATGGAAAATAGATAGATGACATCAACGTGGAATAACGTGCACCGCGTTACTACGTTGTTTGGGACAAACGTTTACTCAGGAGATATATTTTACGTACCAGTTCAAATTATAAGCATAAGTGATTTTTCGAAATCTAAACACTTGGCCAAACATTGTTTTCAGTGTTTAAAATCTTTCACGGAGAATCTCATTAAAAAAAAAAAAAGTACAGAGAGAC
>CABEEJ010000165.1:88254-103321 GCA_901482245.1 Timema douglasi
GGGGGAGGTCTGTCACGCAAACATCCTATTGAATTGCAAATTGCCACAAAGCCCCAATAGTATATATACATTTTTTCCCCCTCTCTTTGATGATAATTTGAATATTTTTTAAAAAACTATATATTTTTAAATTGTATACACCAACGAAAAATACATAATATTATTTTTTATAACCATATTGAAACTATTATCATCCCAAAAAATAATACAAAGCAAGTGATTTAATTAATTCATTTCAATTTGCTGTAAATAAATAAAAACAAAATAAAAAACTCAATTGAAATGTGGTATTAGGAAAAAAAAGGAGTTTTCAGCATGTTTATTTACAAAGGTTAGAAAGGTAAATGTACTGATAAATTTAATTTAATTTAATTTTTTAGTTCTTTGTTAAAAAAAAATGTAATTACAACAACAAAATCCAACGGATGAGTTGCTCTATAATTATAGCCACGACTTTGGGGGGTTTAAAACTTGCTACACTATTTTGAGTATTTACCTGCACAAGATATTAATGTTTTTTAAAATTCAAAAGAGTTATATAATTTCTAAGGTTACCATTTTGTGCATATAAAGTAAGTATTAGATAGTAGAAATAGAAAACATATTTATCATCTATATATAATCAAACTTCTTAGTCTTAAAAAATAATTAAATGAAAATTAAAAATAACACTATATTATCATCGGTGTAGTTCAAAATCGCGTCAAAGAAATTTATAGTTATTTTTAATGATTCATTTTATTTTTAGCGAAGAAGTGCATTTTACTCTAAGCTCGGGCTATTCTCAGACTTACCATAGTGGATGGAGGTGGAATTTTGGAAGAAACGTACGGGCATTTGCGTTAAGAGAGAGAGAGAGAGTGAGAAACTAAAAAAAAATCTCACCTGGATCAAAACCTTTACCTCAGCGTCTATGGAAATCTAGACTATTGTAAGAGAGTGACACGTTTGGCCATGTGCCCATCGATTTGATATTTGGTTAGCTTTGATAAATAATTGATTTATGTTTGCGAGATTTGGTCTCTTGACTTACATGTTGGTAAGAAATTTAACGTGTTCAAGAACAAAGTAATAAGGAAACTGTAGTTGTTTAAAAAGGGGTGAGGATAATAGACTGGAGGAGATTACATAATGATGAGCTACATATCCTGTAGAAATAACCAGAAATTGTTAGGGCAATCAAATATCGCAGGTGGGCAGGACTTGCAGCACCAATGGAATAAATTAAAACTCCTTACAGGTATTAACTGGCAGATATGATGATAAAAGACGAGTGGGAATAATACCTAGACAAAAATGGGAGGATAACATTAGAATGAAAATGAAATAGATAGAATGTAATGAAGTGGACTGGATAGAATTAGTATTATTATTAGTACCGCCTCTCACTACCCGTTCGGTTTGTACGCACTTTCGCTAATGTGTAATGGTAGGGTGATTGTGAGATGAAATGGAGGACCAACAGTTTAACGTGGGATCCGAACCACGGTGGAGGCTTGGGCATTCCACACGTTCACAAGTTGTGATTAATACACGTCTTGTCAGAGGTGAAGGAAGGGTTTGGCAACCAGATTAATCCGTGCAGGGACCGATGGATAGAACTAGCCCAAAATATAAATGGGGTGTAATGAGGTGGACTGGATAAAACCAGCTCAAGAGTGGAATGGGTAGGGACTTTCTCTAAGTGCGGCAATGAACTTTCAAGTTCCTAATTCCATAGAATAAGTGTATATATATATATTTTTTTTTATATAATGTATAAAATAATTAAGAGCCAACATTAAAATAATTTAAATACATATAATACATTAAACAAAATTATTTAAAAATGAATTAGACTGTCCACATGTGTGACAAAATTATTACACACTAGTTAATTGATTTGTTAGATACGATCGTACTGTTGCGAGTATCAAGCGTCAAGTGTTTTTTATGAGTTCGTGTTTTTGACACGCCAACAAAGTGAGACAAACGGTCTGGAATTATGGCCACCAGTTTGCACGTACCAACTTGTGACGTCACAGCCACAAGCTTATTCTTTCGTTCTTTTCGTTTTCCCTTCATCCCAAGAAACTATGTTTTCCTTACAACGCAACCCAAAAAATAAATATGAAGTGATAATTTCTTGATTCTCTTTCTGTTGCACCGGATAGTTTGTTTTCTCTATTTCTATAATATTTTTCCCTTTTTCCCCCCACAATGCGACTGTGCTTCCAACATCGTCTTGCTTTAACACCTGAGCTATGACGTCATAGAGAGACAAGGGGGCACGCTACATACGGTGTAGAAACTGATCAAGTCTCAAAATTGTTTTTGAATAGGAAACCATTATTTGTGTTGAACAGTTTAGTGAGTATATTTAACGATTAATTAATTAATTAATAGCAGCTTCAGTGGACGTATAGTATGAGGGGCTTCTCTCACAGTATACTAGGCTGCGGATTGCGGGGAGATCGAGGTTCAAATCTCGGTAAGATGTATTGAGGTCATTTAAAAAAAAAATCCCACTCTCCCATCACGAAAATGAAGGTAGACTTCCTCCCTTAATCCATAAAGTATTTAGCGTGTATCGCGAACGGGTAGTAAGACGCGGTGCTAAAAAAAATATTAGTTAACACAATACATACCTATTAATATTAATCCCAGTAAAAGCTCATCCCGATTTAGAGGAATACACGATTTTGACTGCGACAATTATCACTAAAACCTTTTTTCATGTATTAATACGCGAGTTAATATAGTCTGCAACTGTCACTTTTTATAATTAGTATCAATAGTAAATCATTTATGAAAACCTACTAACAATACAGTAAAGTGCTACAAATGATGAACGCATTAGTGTATAATATATAAGATTCCTTCCAACATAATTATAGGGTAATAATAATAGTAGTGGCATCCAATTCAGTGGCCAAATAGTTTAAGGAGTCGCTCTCTTGTTAGACTAAACTACCAATGACGGGGAGATCGAGGTTCAATCTCAGTCGGGTGCACTGAGGGTGTTTTTCCTAAATGGGTTTCCACTTCACCTCCACGTAAATGTAGGTGCATTTCCTTTGAGTTAGGCTTTCATAATCCCTAACCCATTAGTGAAATTATTATGTAGACGTATAAGGGGAACGGGTAGTAAGACGCGACAATAAAAAAAAGATAAGTGTCGATAAAAAGAAATAACATTTGCATGTCATTAAATGTTGCTAGAACAAAGAGAGCTTGTTTAAACTATTTATTTTTACTTGTCCAGGTATATTTGAAATGCACTAATCTGTAATAAACGTTGATATGAGCGCATGTGCGCTTAGTCACATATGGACACAGTAAGAATAGCATTATTTAAATGGAGATTTGAACCTGATAACTTTCTACGCCATTTCGCTGAAGACTAGGATAGCGTGTTAGTTTTAGTGGTAGTAATAATAATACTAATATTTAGCACCGCGTCCTACTACCCGTTCGGGTTATACGCTTTAAGTACTAATTACTTTAATGGATTAGGAATTGGGAAGGTTGAATTAGAGGAAGTGAACCCGCATTCGCGTGAAGGGAGAGTGGAAAACCACTTAGGAAAAAACACCCCCAGTTCACCCGACCGAGATTCGAACCTCGATCTCCCCGTCCTCAGCAGTCAAGCTCAACACGACAAGCGCGTTAGCCAACTACGCCACCGAGGCGGGTTTTAGTGGTGGTAGAATTAGACAAAAGAGAGAGAGCAACTATAGTGTGCTTAACAAAAAATTATCGAAAATGAACCACATGGCTGGGTCTCGAATCTCGGAACTCTAAACCGAGTAATGTTTTGTTTCTTTGACACCCTTACATCCCCTCGCCAAGGAATTATCATACATGACAAGACATCTTGTGAATGTGGGGAGTGCCAGGCCTCCACCGTGGTTCGGATTCGACGTTAAACTGTAGGTCCTTCATTTCATCTCACAACCACCCTACCATTACACATTAGCGTAAGTGCGTATAACCCGAACGGGTAGTAAAGACGCGGTGCTAATAATAATAATAATAATAATAATTATTATTATTATTATCATACAAACATGTACACATATCAGATCAAGCCGTTTCCTTGCGAGGTAGGCAAGAAACTGTGCATATAGATAAAAAAAACTTTTTTCTTAATCTACATCCTCACTTACGTTCTTCACACTTCCATATCCTTACATACTCCCTTCGCTTCAACTACATCCATACACTGAATAATGTATGGCTATTTTATTCTTAAAACTATTAATTTTTCTCTTTTTCACATATTCGTCTATAACATTTAGCCACTTCTTACATAGCCTATCCCTTCCTTTTGATTCACACACACTCTACCTTCATATATTTTCTTTGTCACTCGATTCACACTCATTCTCTCAACATGCCCAAACCAATGTAAGACACTTCGTTCACATTGACCTATTGGAGTGTCTGTCATTCTGCACTCCTTCATCACTTATTCATTACTACTTGGAGTGTTTGACATGACAAATTACCTTGTATACTTGGTTTTGGATAAATATTTGATGAATTATAATATACTGATGAGTGATTTTTGAAAGTTTTGAATTATTTTGAAAATGTCTATTATGATTTTGCTTTAAATTCCATTTGAGGAGTGTTCGACCTGAAAATGACAATTAATATGTGTGTACTTGTTTTGAGGAGAAAATTTTGGTTAAGGGTAGTTTACTGATGACTTGTTTTATTTTAAATTAACATTTAAAAAAATTTCTTAAATGATTTGGTTCAAAATTGGTATCGGGAGACTATTCTACATGTCAATAATAATTATTTATCTTTATTTATCTAAAATAAATTAATTTAAGGGTAGTGTAGTTACAACCAAATATGAAAAAATTGAATGTTTTAGAAATTGACCTTGAAGATTGAATTAAAAATTGGAATATGTGAATTATTTTTGATGATTAATAAGAACATATTTTTATTTTTACAAATAAATAATTTTGGAGTAGTTTAAACAAAAATATTTTTGAAAGTTCGAATTTGTAAAATATATCTAAACAATTTGGTCTTAAATGTATTTATAAAGAGTGATTAATTATCGTGATTAACACTATGGGCTTTTTTGTTTCTACGATTAAAATTTATTTAAGGGTAGTTTAATAAAAACACAATTTTTTTTGAAAATTTTATTCGAAGCTGTAATACACAATATAAGAAAGTTTGTGCGATTGTGTCGTACCATTTATTTATTTAAATTTGTTAGACAAGGGGTGAAATTAAATAAGGGAAGCTACTGCAACTCATACACATTTTTCGAAATATCGTAGTTTATTTTTAACACCTTGTCCTATTAACAATTCTGGTTGTACTCTTATGTACTAATTACGCCAAGGCTTTAGAGATTGGGAAGGTTTATATTTAGAGGAGGTGTATCAGCGTTTACGTGAAAGGTGAGTGGGGGAACCATTTTAGAAAAATCAGTCTCGGTACAACTGACCGATATCGGTGTTCTAGTCAACTGTGAGAGTAGCGCCCTAGACCATGTGGCCCCCCCAAGCGGGTGGAATATACAGAGTGGATGATTGTGAGTTAGTCCTATCTGCGAACAACGATCTCCTCCAAGCTCACTTGGCTATGTAAGTGTGTCAATAAGAAGTGGCAGTTTGGGCGTCACCTGGCGAAGACATTTCTACAGAGAGGACGATTTACGACGAGACTAAACGAAACGTCAACACTAAAACACACCTTCCTCTATCTCCCTCCTTCTTCGTACTTCCGTCTACGAACACTCGGTCACATAAAACTGTGTGACCTTCTCTTTTGAAGATGAAGATTAAGATACCCCAAATATTTTTGACGAATAGCTTACAAATTATAGATATATTTTGTTGGAATTAGCTAAAACCAGGAACGTTCTACCGTCCAAGCCTAATTTATTTTGTAACTACAGTAGCCCCATAGTTTCTTTGGTGCTGACTGACAGCTTACAGCTGACTTATGACAATACACATTTAGGTATATACCTACATTTTGACTGTCAAAAGTGACAGCTGCTAAACACATGTTTTTGCAGATCATATGGTTCGGCGTAGGGATACATAATTTGGTCTGGTAGCTTTTCAAAGCTTTTAGCTGTCAGTCAGCACCAAAGAAGCCATGGGGCTACTGTAGTTGGATCAAACATGTTGGCCAACATCTCCAACAAGTTGTGGATGCGTTTATATTGTAACACAACTTGTTGGGATCGTGTTGGCCCACTATTTGTGTATACAGATACACTAGTCTTTTGGTTGAAGTAAGAAGTATAGGGCACGTGAGGAAAGGTCAGTGTTTTTAAGTTATTGTATTTTTTGTTGTTGCCAAAATAAATCAAACGTTGCTCGAGTAAAAGTGTAAAAGTTTAATTTTCTTAACATAGTAATACCAAGAGTTCTTGACTATTTATTATGACGGGAGGGGGGGGGGCGGGGTTGACCCGGGGGTCTAAGGCTAAGGTGTCGGACTTGCTGGGGGCCCGGGGTTCAATCCTCGGTCCCGGCACAGATTTGTCTGATTGCCAAACCCTTCCTTCACCTCTGACAAGACGTGTATTAATCACAACTTGTGAATGTGGGGAATGCCAGGCCTCCACCGAGGTTCGGATCCCACGTTAAATTGTAGGTGCTCCATTTCATCTCGCAATCACCCTACCATTACACATTAGCGTAAGTGCGTATAACCCGAACGGATAGTAAGACGCGGTGATAATAATTTTTTTTTAGGATGATGACAACTAAACTAAGCTTAAGATTTCTACAAAAAATTGTTCAATAGCCGTTTATATCTGGACACATATTTTGAATAAGAGCTGTGTACATGATATTAGAGTATCGTAATGTTGTTAAAACTAGTTATAAAATACGTGAAAACCTTTAAAATATTGAACTTCACGTGATCAATAACATGTCTTAATATGAACCGTTTAACGAAAATTTCATTCCGTTAATGTAGCATCTTAAATATTGAAAGATGACTCTTTTTTTAGAAGAGCCATAAGTTGCGAATCTTATCTGGTTCGATTAGCTCCATTTTATCTTAAAATATGACGTATTATACATTCATCACTTTAATCCTTGAATTTTTCTATCCTTTCTTTTCCTTTCTGACAAAAAACCAATATATTAAAAAAAATCCTTCTAACCTTTTCCAAGAAAAAGTCTCAAGACATTGATTTACTATGTGTGCGTGAAATGGATCAGAATCATACAACGAGAGTATTAAAAAAAAAGCACTTTTCTAGTCCATGTGTATGTAATATAAGGGGATAGATTGTTTCTAACCCTTTTAAAGATTCAACGTTATAGAGGCTTGAGATATTGGTGTTCATTCTTCACTACTTTTTTTTTATATCCCTAAGCCCCTCCCCCTCCCTTCCCCTCACCCAGTATCCTTTCACGAGTCTTGATTGCTTTTCCAATGACTGTAATGTCTTCATATCTGTCTCGGAGGAAGAAAGTTTCCTAATCCGTTGTCTTTTGATTATACTCTCGCTCACTTTACTTGCTAAGATTTACAAGTATAGGGCGGTTCGCAAAACAGCAGACCCTCTCAATAGACGGGTAGTGAGATACATACCCCAATTTTCAAAGGAATGTCCTCATCTGAAAGGAAGAAAAGTTACTAGACCTACTTTCACGTGTTTACATATCACGTGTGTCAGGTGCTGTGATTTACAAGTATAGGGTGGGTCTCAAATCAGTATACATGCGTAGTTTATTATCATCATCATCATAATCATCATCATCATCATCATCACCGCGTCTTACTACCCATTCGAGTTATACGCACTTACGCTAATGTGTAATGGTAGGGTGATTGTGAGATGAAATGGAGGACCTAACAGTTTTAACGTGGAATCCGAACCACGGTGGAGGTCTGGCATTCCACACATTTACAAGTTATGCTTAATACACGTCTTGTCAGAGGTGAAGGAAGGGTTTGGCAATCAGATAGATCTACACTGGGACGCTGGGATTGAACCCCGGACCCCAGCACAGAAGTCCGACACCTTACCCCTAGACCATTAGGTCACCAATATATTCGTAGTTGACAGGACAATTTTAATAGGGAGGACCTTATCTAACAGCTATAAAAGCTAGTAGATGTATTTTCACGTATTTATACACAAATTTGTGTGTTATCAAGCTATCACTTTTTATATATACCTTTAATACCTAACAATACATTCAAAATAACTATAATATAATAACATGTTAATTATGCCAGCAAAAAAAACCCCAATATTTTATAAAAAGCCTTTTCTATGAAGATTTTGACTGTATAATATCTTTTGTCTTTTGTTTTATATCCAGCAGATTAAAATTCTGCTCAATTGTCGTTCTAACTTGGATCTCACATAAGATTGTCACATGACCAGAGCTCATATAAATGAGCAAGTGGGCTAAGGTGCCATCGTTATTGGATTTGCTACTGTTATGGAGGTAGCGATTCGAATCCAGATAAGATCTGATTTTTTAATCTTCTATATAGTTTCCACCTGTATTGATAGCCGCATGGTATAAGGTGTCACTCTCATATTAAACTAGACTGCCGACGACGGGGAGATCGGGGTTGGAAACCAAGTCGGGTATACTGAGGGTGTTTTTTTTCAAAATGTATTTTCACGTCCTCCTCTTGAAAATACGGGTACACTTCCTCTAAATTCAACCTTCCTCATCCAGCGTAATTAATACGTATGCGTATAACCTGAAAAGGTAGTAAGACCTGGTGTTAAGCTGGGTTTGGACTCTCAAACAGTTTGCTCGAACGAGTTTGCGCAAACCTGTTTGTGCAAATTGATTTACACAAGCCTATCTATTTATACGTTCAGTTCGATTTGCGCAAACTTTTACTTTCTTCGGTAGTTTCCAGTTCTTTCTCTTAGAAGGTTGATTCTCAGGAGTGGCGAACTTTTACTAGATTCCAAGTTCGCCCAAGGCAAATAGATGAAGAAGAGTTACTTATCAGTTATCAGTTTGTGTTGTATAAAGGAGAAGCCAAGACATGCAATCCAAGAAAAATCGAAGGTGATCCAAATCTTGAAAAAGGAGAAGAATTTTCACATACTAACTTTGTTAGTAAATTGAGGGATTATCCAAATGATATTTGGGTGAAGAACCTTATCTACATACGTCCCGTCTCACCTCCTGTGTTATCTCTACCGTCTGCGCATGCGCCTGGTTCGTGTAAACCAACAAAACCCGTTTACACGCTCGGTATTTACACCAACCTCAACTAGAAAATCAAACACGGAAAGGTTTAACTCAAACCATATTTTTTACTTTTCGCAAACTACAAACTATCGTTTAACGACACGAAATTGTGCACTAATCACAAGTTTGTGCAACATAAATGAGCATGTTAGCCCAACAAAGAAATAATTCTAGCGTTAAAAGTTGTTAGTTCTACCCATCCAGGCTATCCTCATTTATTATTTTATTAGCACCACGTCTTACTACCCGTTCGGGTTGTACGCACTTACGCTAATGTGTAATGGTAGGGTGACTGTGAGAAGAAATGGAGGACCTACAGTTTAACGTGGAATCCGAACCAAGGTGGAGGATTGGAATTCCACACATTCACAAGTTGTGGTTAATATACGTCTTGTCAGAGGTGAAGGAAGGGTTTGGTAATCAGGTAAATCTGTGCCGGGACCGAGGATTGAACACCTTACCCCTAGACCGCCAGTTCACCTATCCTCATTTAACTACGCAAATGGGGCTGGAGTGAGAGTATAAATTACAAGAAGTGCAATCGAATTCGCGTGTAGGGAAAATAGAAAACCATTTATTAAAAAAAACTTCCTCACTACACCAGACCAGAAATTGAACCCCAACCTCCCTGTAACTCAAGAAACAGGCTGGATGTGCTTGAAGTTTAGTCAACGCTCACGTAAATAAGAGAATATTTTATTTATAAAGTTTATGCTATACAACAGGCAATTAAAAATTGATTAAATATATAATTTGCTTACTAAGATTTCTGAAGGTATATTTTATATATTTATTTGCTTTATTTAAGGTGCACATTCTAAACTGACTGATCATATCAACACAAGAGAATTTCTACGATCCATAGTGAAAGAGCCTACCAATTTTTACAGGAAGTATAATTTGACCTTACAGGTTGTTTTTTTACGTGCCACAATCGACATTGGACCGACGGCATTTACTTTTCCTCCGAAGGAAGTTGTGCAACGTATTTTTTTATCGCTCAAGAAATATCCGTTGATCTTGATCGAGAACCCACGAACATCGGGTCCTGGGTTGAGCACTTTCCCCAAAAGATCACCGAGGTCAAGTGAAGGTGTAGATAAAATGAACACGTTTTTTACTAAGTAAATAGCAACATTATTATTAAACAATATTATTCTAGAGATGTCGTGGTGGTTTAAATATGTCGAGAGAGAGAGAGGAGAGATAGAGGGAGATAAACGCATTCCGTGTCGCAGTGCGTACCACGTACAGTCCCAAACACATTTAACAGTGTCGACGAAGGTCTCGTTACTCACAGGACAACATTAATTAAACCCATTTCTCAAAGTAAAAGTCCGAAGGAGAATCCAACATCCTCTCTATCCCCCCCCCTCCCTACAATACTCTCTTAACCCCTGCACTTTATCCAAAGGAAAGGCGCTCCCTCCCTCCCTTATTTCTTCGTAGCACCCTGGTGAAGTTGAAACGGATGTCCTTCCCTTATTGGTTCCCCGTGATACCTGACAATTTGTTGTCTCGGATATCAAACGGATATAAGGCCTTATTGGAAACGAGAGGATGTATGAAATCAAGAGCCTGAGGTCGATGTAGAAATAAGTAGGTGGTCTCGCAGTATCCCAGGCAGTGATTTCCAAAACTTTTTCAACTCAAGGCACATTGAGCGAGGCGCTAACTATTATCAAAGGACACCACCAGTTTTTTAAAGGATACATTTATATTATCGAAAAAGTAATATTAAGATTGTTTTAATTAAAAGTTCAATAGCTAAAACTATTCTAATTATGTTAATTTTTTTTATTATAATATTTATCGTGTTTGTAAACAAATATTTTATTCCTGATTTTTTTTTTCTCTTGCCTAATTTTTAACCAAGGTTTGAATACTGATCGAGTTGTACTTAGGCCTAAACGGTTTTACACTCTGCCTCCACGCAAATGCAGGTTCATTCATACTTAATCAAACTTTTTCATCACTACATCTATAGCGTAATTAATACAGATGCGTATAGCCCAAACGGGTTGGTCGGCGTGGTACTAAATATATATAAGAAAATAGTCTCTGCATACTTTGTATATACACTGAAGTCCTAATCGTTGGCATAGTATAATTACTTATAGTTGAGATTTATTAACAATTAAATGTTCTTTCGATAAGTAATAACTAAGTCTACCAGAGTAATTAATTAAGATATTTTTTTATTTAAAACAATCAAACTATTAGACTATTTCTAATATCAAAATTTAAGAACAGATATTTAATAAGCACATGATTAAAACACTATTTAAAAAAAATTAAATATAGGTCCTTAAATATTAATATAAATAATAATTACTAATTGTGTGGTTAAATTATTTCCAATCTAAAATACACATGAATTAATCATACTATCTAATTTACTTTAACGCTCTTTGCTAAATTCTACCTTAGAATGTTTTCTAAACTGCGATTAGTATGTTTGATAAAACAAATTATCATCTATTTTGACGTAATATCACGGATTTTTATAATCTTTTCTTTCCCTTTGTTACAGCTTTAATGAAGGTGGCAGTGTAGAAAGTGTGGGTTAAGGGCAGTGATTTTGTAGTTTTTATAACAAAACATTTTTAAGGCCAAAATTAAAACAATATTTATCCAGTAGAAACATAAGAGTTTAATTTTATTCACATAGTGACATTAAAAAATATTGAATATCTGTTAAGTGTCTCATAGAATTTCATGATAACTTTTCTCTTTCATTTAAAACGTTTACCATCTAGTTCCGCTATGTTCATAACAGATATTAAACAACGGTTGATATCTCCATGTGAAGAAAGCTAACCTCTCTGTTTATACTGGAGCAATATTTTTATTTTATTTTGGCAAAACAAATATTTTGTTATATAAAATGAAAATAATACTGCCCTTATCTCACGCTCACTAGCCTCCCACCTTAAGCCACTCTTGTTTCAAATCACCATTCAATAGCTGTCCTGTGATTTACAGGGTTGCTATATAGAAGAGAGTAATGAAAATAAGTTTTTAAAGTATTCCAGTTATCTGTAATGTGCAGTAGCTTTACTCACTATAATTTACTTTCCAATACAATTTATATCGCCATAAATAGTTATATGATGGTTTTTAATACACCGTATGTCTAATATAAATACCATGCACATGACAAATAACTTATGGATTAATTTTATTTTGAAATACGTTTTAACGATTTATGAGACTAGACTTATTTTGTATTGTGTGAGAAATGTATAAAATAAAACTATACTTTGGTTTCATGTCATATTTAGTCGATTGCGATAGCTCTGTTCTACTCTATTCCTAATCCAAAGCGTATTATTATTATTATTATTATTATTATTATTATTATTAGCACCACGTCTTACTATCCGTTCGGGTTATACGCCCTTACGCTAATGTGTAATGGTAGGGTGATTGTGAGATGAAATGGAGGACCTACAGTTTAAACGTGGGATCCGAACCACGGTGGAGGCCTGGCATTCCTCACATTCACAAGTTGTGATTAATTAAGCCCAAAAGTTAAAACTAAAATATAATTTCCTCAAAGGATTTGTTTAATCTAATTTATTTAGTTGTATTACGTCTCCCGTTTCAACTTTATATTCAGGTGGCACGAACCGTGTTGTTTCAGTAACAGCAAAAAAAAAATGCACTGAGGGTGTTTCCCCCCTCTTAAGTTCTTTCCCATGCCTCCAAGCTAGTGCAGGTACATTTCCTTTACATTCAACCTTCCTCATTCCAAACAAATGAGCGTAATTAATTCAAATGCGTGTAGCCCGAACCGTTAGTAAGACATGTTGCTAAAAAACAACTATACAATGAATCAAAGTTATAATTATACTGTGTATATAGTGACTACTTTTTTTTAGCGACACGTCTCACTTCCCGACCATGTTATACGCTTATTTACTAATTACGCTCATGGTTTTAGGGATTAGGGAGGTTATATCTCTGTATAGTGTACCCGTTTTTACGTGGAGAAAGAGAGAGAGAGAGTGAAAAAACTTTTTTTTAAATCACCCTCAATACACCTGATTGGGATCGGATCCTCAGTCTCTCCGTCATCGGCAGTTTAGTCCACCGCGAGAGTAGCGCGTTAGATCACGCGGCCACCGAAGTGGACAGCATAACAACTAATTACACTAATGTGGTAAGGATGAGGAAGGTTGGATTTAGAGGGAGGAGGGCGATTGATAAATACATTTTGGAGAAAGTTACCCCTTGTACACCTGGCTGGAATTTGAACCCAAATCTTCCCGTCATGGACAGTCCAGTCTATTTCGAAGAGTTACGCCCTAGACTATTCAACCAGTGAAGCAGGTGACACGGTGAATTACAAACAGCCAAAACATAAGACGTCAAATCATTAGTAATAATTATATAAATTACAGTGCCAGGAAAGACCCAAAATTTAATTAACTGGTTCAAGTTTGTTTTCCAATGTATATACTTTATAAAGTTCACATTCTTCTAAAATAATATAAAATTTATTTTTCAAGTTAATTATAAAATGATTATTCCAATTCCATGATATATGTTTACTTTCATTCATGTGGAAAAAAACAGGATATCAAAACTATAAATGTGTAAATGTACTGTATGAAAGATAACGTATTACATTTCCTTGGTTCCACTATGTCGGTGAAATTAATAGTGCTGCTACCCGCCTCGGTGGCGTAGTTGGCTAACGCGATTTGAGCTAGACTGCTGAGGACGGGAAGATAAAGGTTCGAATCTCGGTCGGGTGAATTGAGGTGGGGCGGGGTGTTCCTGTATGGTTTTCCACTCTCCCTCCATGCAAATGCGGGTTAACCTACTCTAAATTCAACCTTCCCAAATCCTAATTCATTAGCGTAATTAGTACTTAAGCGTATAACCCGAAAAGGTGGTAAGACGCGGTGTTAAATAAATAATAAAATAGTGTTTCTATCTTTCAGGGTAATCCTATTGTAACTAAATTAAACTTATTTGATTCTATTTAACGAAACTAACAGCCAAATAGTTGTGATGAATCAACAAAACAATTACATATAATAATGTAATAAAAATGAATTAAAATAATAAAGACGAAGGTAATATTTCAGCGTTACTTTTAAGGAAATGTGTTTTTTGACATTTAATAAATATCTTCTGCATATATAAGAAACGTGTGAATAATATTTATTTTATTTTTCAGGCAACGTTAAAAGATTATAATTATAATTATTTTAAATCTCACCTCAAACAATGAAGGTATACTTTGTCACTTCTAAGAAGAGCCAGTGAATAACGGGAGACTGACTGGCCACGTAAGTGTTAAATAATTAACCTTGGATTAAAGTGCTTGTGTTTGCCTGGAGTTATCAGCTAGCTTAGTAAATTAGTTACTTTCCACGTTACAATAAGCTTGAATATTTATTTCTCAGCATGACCGCATTTCCACAGCTAATTTTCCCTCTCTGTTTAAAGGTCACTTGCTGACGTCAGACACTGCCATGCATCAACGATCCCTTTATTTTTTATCAGAATTTAACTATCCAGCCCCGTGGTGTAGTGGTCAGTGCACCTGTCTACGAGACTAGGGATCCCGGGTTCGATTCCCGACTGGTACATTGGGTTTGGTACTCTTAAAGGGAGTTATACCAAGGGCCAGCTGGGGTCGGTAATCTAGGCGTACGTTTGGTTTAAGACTGCCACTGGTCCACACCTCCATAGTCACTATCATGCGGGTATACGTAGATAACCTACATAGGTGTAAACTGAGCAACGCTCTGTGCGGCGAATAATCTGCATACAGGCGACAGAACTAGATGCCATATCTCCCTTAGTCAGTAATACCGTACGCTTATATATATATATAT
>CABEEJ010000165.1:122004-141556 GCA_901482245.1 Timema douglasi
GGGGGGGGGGGGATCTCACGAAAATCCCAGATACCAAGCTTTAGCCCAATCTCTAGTCCGAGGTACAGACAGACGACATTGAGAAAACCACCATTTTGGTTTTAGGGAGTAATGAAACGTCAAAATTTATCAAAATCTCGAGTTTAATTCTTTTGGTGATCACAATGATCACAATGATCACAATAGTTTCTCTCCAAGCTATCTAGATAAATTATATATATACAAATATGTTTGTTCTTAATTTCTTAATGAAATATTATATTATTTTAATCGGAATGATAAGCACAAGGGCTATAAATTACGTAATATACTTGGGAGAAGGAAGAATGGCGGGTGCTGTATTAAAAGGAAGTATCTGATAGAACATGCACCGACATTCTTTAGGAAATCAGTTTGAAAACCACATACAGTAGCCCCATGGCTTCTTTGGTGCTGACTGACAGCTCACAGATGACTTTTGACAGTCAAAATTTAGGTATATACCTAAATTTTGACCGTCAAAAGTGACAGATGCTAAACACATGTTTTTGCAGATCATATAGTTTGGCGAAGGGATACATAATTTGGTCTGGTAACTTTTTAAAGCTGTCAACTGTCGGATGTGAGCTGTCAGTCAGCACCAAAGAAGCCGTGGGGATGCTGTACATTGCATTCAGATGAGATTCGTTTTAGAGTCTTGATCTTCCGGGCAATTATAATTATTATTACTATCCATATATTGAACCAACTCTACCAGAAATGGCAGATCAAGAGCATCATTTTGAGCCAAAATACAGCTGTCAGTTTAAAGTACACACAGAATGGTATTAGTTGTTGATATAGAAGAAGACGAGATAAAATGGAAGAAAGATTTTTTTTATATAGGTCATATAAATAAAGATTGAAGGAGAGAGATAGCAAATTGAAAAAAATATACATAGGAATTGGGTTATGAGAAAATCACAATGAAGATAAATAGTTTGATTTTTTTTTCATGGAATAAGATCAAAAACCAGTTTCCACAGAAATAAAGGAAAGAGATTTGTTTATAAAATAGACATAGATGGCTTGTCATTCTGATGGAAATATTGTCATTAAAATTATTACAGAATCCTTTAAATTTACTTAGTACTATTAATTTTATTTTCCATTTAAGGAAAACAATATTCCAAATATATTTGAACTAATAACCATGTTTAAGGTAAAACGTATAGTAGTTAACCTAAAGTATAAGTATAATAATTTGTATTGACGATTTAAAATATATATATATATATATATATATATATATATATATACATACAAAATAGAAGATAACATAGCTCACGAAATTATTTTAAATACACATTCCTTAACTTAAAACTAGCTCACAGATGATAGTAGTGAATCACTTATATTTGAGTGTGTTCATTCAATTTGCTAAAAACAAGATGCTTATATATTTATTACACCTTATTCGCTAATGTGCCCAATTTATGAATCGGGCAGATTTCTGCCCATTCAGTGAACAACAATTACGTGATTCATGAAGTGGAAGAGTTTTTGACTGGTACATGTAATGGACAAAAGAATACATGGTTAGGTCTTTAAGTTAATTTAACTTTAAATCGTTTTAGAATGGAAGGTTAGGATAACTTAGGTTAGGTTGGGTTAATATAATATCTTAAAAATAATTTCAGTTAAGCTTGTAGTAGATAGTACAGTAAGTTCCAGTTCATGAAATGGGCGAGATTTAAAGCAGCTTTAGCCCATATCATGAAATTTTTAAACCAAGAAGCCAGTTGATGGAATGAGCAGAAATTTGCCCCAAATCATGAACAGGGCAGTTTCACTATTGGGGTGTAACATTTATACCTGTATCAGTGGTAGTACGGGCTAAAGCGTCATTCTCGTGTTAAAACTGGATTATAGGCGATGGGAAGATTTGGGCTGGAAAGCCGGGGGAAGGGGTTATATAGACAGTGGATTTTTCCTAAATTATTTCAGACTATCCCTCCACAAAAATTCAAGTAAATTTTCTCTCAAACTCAATCTTCCTTATCCTTATTTCATTAGCGTATTTAATGCATCAACTGATACTAAAGTGCAGGGAAAGAAATTTCTATAAATAAACTAACACATTTTCTGGAAATAAAACCCAAATAGCTCTCTGGTCTATTTTAAAAATTATTTAAATTTTTTATATTATTTCAAGGGTATTAAAATATTTGTGTCCTAGGCTCTTAGGAATGTATATTTTTTCATTAAATAATAAAACCTGTTTTGAAACGACAAAAGGTAAGTACAACCATCGACCAATATTGAAGTTTTGTACTTTAAGCAAGACTTGGCCTTAAGTTCAAGCTTTTCTTCTTCACTTGGCAATTTTTTTTTCCGCCCCTTCAGCTGAGTATCTGGCAGATGCCAGCTACAGGAGCATTAAAGCAAGACCCAAGAGCGCTTTAAACTTCAATTAAAGCTATCTTTAAGTGCAGTAGAAGGAGGAAAAGGCTTTGATAGCCTTCCTTAAAGGTCCGATATAAAACAGGGAATAGGGATCGATGGAGGGTTGATGGTGTAAGGGTGGGGTTAGAGGGGTGTAAGTGTTAGAAACATTCAGGTGAACGACACGTAGGGTGAAATGAGGAGCGGGAGAGAAATGGTTTGAAGGAGATGAAGGAGGGTAGGGGTTAAAGTATAGGAGTGTATATTTTATTCATGCTAAAGTGATTTAAGTGCAAAACATTCAACTAATATTCCATTTGTATGCTGTTTCCGTTTTAATGGGGTAGGGGGGAGGGTGGGGGTGTTGGGCTACGTTGTACGTAAATAAAAGGGAAATCTCCCACTTTTAATGTTTTTGAAACACTACTAACTTTATTTGGAATAGAAAACATGAAGACTTCAGTTAAGTCTAGACAAGATGTTTTAGGGGTTGTTTTATCGGGCAGGTTAATGACGTACATGGCAATCATCAGCAAGGAAGATGTATTGAAGTGTTGCCAGTGTAAGCAGAGTTTGTTTGAGCTGTACCTGTGATAATTATAATTTAATCCCAATCTAGAACACTCATTGGTCAGCTATAAACGAAAATACATGACCACGAGAGAGATATGTAGATAAGAGATTGTGTATGATTGGTTAAATGGTGACAGTGTGTGGGATAACTTATATTAACTAAAAATTTTAAAAGCTCACATACTATGGCAGAACCTTACGCCATGACACTCTAATTTGTTTTTTTAAAACCACGTCTTACTAATTGTTCAGGCTATACGGATATGTACTAATTATGCTAATGAGCTAGTGATGAAGAAGGTTGAATTTAGAAAGAGCGTATTCACATTTGCGTGGTGGCATAGTGGAAAAACCATTTCGGAAAAAAAAAAACTTAGTACATCCGACCGAGATTTGAACCTCTATCTCCGTCATCGGCAATCTAGTCTAACACAAGGGTAGCGCGTTAGGACATGCGGCAACAGAAACTGGTTTTACAATATTGAATTTTTTACTAAGATATTTAACGTCCACATTTATAAATATAATTCCCACTCTCCCCTCATACAAATGCGGGTAAACTTTCTCTAAATTCAACCTTCCGCATCCCCAACTCATTAGTGTAATAAGCACAAATATGTATACCTTTTTAACAGATAATAAGAAACGGTGCTAGCAAAGTAATTATAAATCCATATAACATAGTTCGAAACGACTTACAAACTAGCTTAATTTGACACAAAGCACATTTTATTCCTGCTATACACCATGCTATCGTGATTAGACATTTAATAATTGGATTGCAAAAAAAAAAAAAAAAACTGGGNAAAAACTTGGTCTACTATTAGTAATTATTTAAATGTAGTGGAAAAATAATTCTTCTACGCGAGAACCGCAACCCAGAATTCTTGGTTTAACTCGAAATACTCTAACACTGATCCGTTCCGTTATCACGTTCATACACTCCTGATTGTTTAAGAAAAAGTAAACAGGGGTAATTTTTAAACTACAGTCCAATTTTCATGGGAAGAGCTGACAGCTAGAAAATTTACTAGATCAACTTTCACGTGTTCATACGTCTAGTCACGTGATCTGAAGCGGTAACGTTCAATAGATGGTATGAATACCTATAAAATAACTTAAATTATACAGTATTATTATTATTATTATTATATTATTATTATTATTATTATTAGCATCGCGTCTTAATACCCGTTCGGGTTATACGCACTTAAGCTAATGTGTAATGGTAGGGTGATTGTGAGATGAAATGGAGGACAGGACCTACAGTTTAACGTGGAATCCGAACCACGGTGGAGGCCAGGCATTCCCCACATTCACAAGATGTCTTGTCAAAGGTGAAGGAAGGGTTTAGTAATCAGATAAATCTGTGCTGGTACCGAAGATTGAACCCCGGACCTCCAGCACGGAAGTCCAACACCTTACCCCTAGACCACCTGATCCCTCTAAATTATACAGTAAAGTGTTACCAATGCTGTCCGCGAGAAAATATGTTTCTATTTTCTAAAGGGCCCTTTACATGATAATTGGAATGTAAATTAAAATAAATTCTCCTAACCAGATGTCATTTGTCATCAATTATAATCTACATTAATTATAATATTAAGTAGAATATTAAACTGGGCTCTCCAAGACATGAGATCGATTACTCATTAGCATATAGATAGAGTATTAATTACTATACCGTTCCGTTGCTATAGTACAAAATGGTTATAACTCAAAAATCATGTCTTATTGAGTTAGTGACGTATCAAAATGTTCTTAATTTAACTCTTTCCAACTGTATATTCCACCATGTTATTTGTAAAAAAAAATAAGTCAAATTAGAGCATATATTTTCTCTATCATTGTTAATGTTATTTGTTACGCATCAAGGCCCATGTTTAGAAATTACTCAGAATTTTTCAAAACAAAACTAACACTTTTAAAATATAGCTAGAATTTAACTGTAAAAAAAAACTATTTCCGAAAAACTTTAAATTAAAAACGTATTAGCCAGTAAACATTTATCATATAAATAATTTGTATAAAAACAAACACACATCCTTATTTATTATATTAATACTAAACATGCCATTGATACCCATTCTAAGCAAACGAAAAGCTATGATAATTAATTTAAAGTTTTATATTTATTTAAATTTTTTTTTCCTCTCACGAGCCACGTATTACTTTAGTCCAATTCTCATAGAAAAGACAATTTAAAAAAAAAACGCATTCTAGTTATGGTCAAAATTGAAATTGTTTATTGTATTATTAGTGTTATTTTTTTTAGGTATTGATAATATTTAATTATTGACATCTTAAGATCACATTACTTTGACGTACAAGCACGTGTAAAAAATAGCATTTTTCTTGCTGTTTTCCGAAGAAAATGAGAAGATTCGGAGCGAAACGAGACGTAGGGGAGGTAATCGTGACGATTCGATACCTCAATGTGTAAGCTCAGTTTAACTCTGGTGATATCCAGAATAACTGAGAAACATTCTAGATCACAATTTTTGGCTAAGAGTGTACCTCATTGCCATGGTAGCGCGTTCCCATGCTTTGTGCGGAGTTTGTTGTTGTTACCTTTGAAAGAGGTGAGGTATGGGTGACAGGGAGAGAAGAGAGGGGATGTTTCACGAAGACAAGGCCTCTCACACGCCTTCTTTCCCCTCTTGGATCAAGATACACACGTGACTGTCGGATTCACGTAGGGGGAGTTTTGACAGTCCCCATCTTTTCATGCGTGAGTAGGCGTGTGTGTGTGTGTGGAGGGGTTTATCATCATTTCAACGTATGGCTTCAGTGGAATAAGATATAGAGGGGGTGTGTGTGATGGGGCGTCTAGATCCGGCCCATTCAAATAGTACGTGTTCTAAATGCTAGGCGTAAAAATAGATCCGGTCTTTCAGGAATGTTAAGGCCCATTTGATTTTTAGGAAATCTTATATGCATCCTTAGTTAGATATGATGTATTATGGTTATACTTAAAGTATACAATCTAAATTCCAACATTATTTCCGGTGGCGTGTCGTGGAATGTTTCCAGGTTAAGCAGAACTAATAAAAACTGTACCTGTGGCATGTTCTTGCGTGATATCTCCCCATTTGACTAATCAGACATAAGTGGATGAGAACATATCCTAGGTACAGTTTGAACAAGCTCCGTTTACCTTAGCAAAACACTCCTTGACACGATATTGAACTTAACCTAATGCAGTACGTCTAATATTATACACCCAGTTATTACACATCAAAATTACAAATTGGGTAACATAACGAACCCTAACACAAATTTGAACTGATATTCGGCACAGATCGATCCTAAGTCTGTAAAAAATCAGACAAAGTTTTTAGTTGGTTCATGGGGCCGAATTTTATGGTAGCGTTTTTAAAACTGTGCTCCACGGGGCCCTTGGGATCCTTTAAAGATATCTCAGGCTCCGAGAGGCAATTCTCTAATATTATATATTTGTCACCAACACTATAAAATAAATCAGTAATTAGGATTGACAGTTTGTTTCAAACCAGAATAAAGAAAATTTGCCACAGGAGCAGCCTGAACTTGCGATGTTCTCCATTTGTTTTATACTTTTATACTCGTACAATTTAACTGTCGTTATTGAATGATCATAATATTAGTGTAAATATTTTATGAGGGCTCTAGCAAGTATTTAATTCTAAGCCTGAATTAGGATTATGGCTGGGACCGAAATAATACTGCAAAGGAATTGGTGGGTCAAATTCATATCTATTAGTAAAGCTTTCCTCTATAAGAGATGCAATTCCCTCAGATTTATATTCAGGGTATATACCCCGCAACGTTTATCGATTCTGGAGGGAGGGGGGAAATCAACACAAGGTCCAAAAACCCAAATAAATGTCGGTATGCATCTCTCCTGGCCGCATGACCGGGACAGAGGGTCCTTCCTTGCCTGTTTATTGATCGCCGTCAGGAGTGCTCTTGTCTCCGTCTCCCCACGTGCACTATTGTCTGCATAGTGCGTACCTCGCTCGCAGGGATGTGGGGTTCATAACCCCGGTAGGGACGGTGATACATTATCCCTACTAATACTACTCTCGCATCGGCCATGCGACCCCACGTCGGCTCGTACCACCTTGCACGTGAGAATGGGGACGTAACTGTGGCGTGGACGTGAGTTTAGAGCCCGGGTCGTGTCCTACAAGAACAGGGGTGGATAAGGGGCTAGTAAAACGCTTTAGGAAGTTTAATACTTGTTGTGGAAACTAGTCGATTTAAAAAATAATTAGAACTAAGCTTTATTTTACCTAGCACCATGTATTACTCTCGTTTCGATGGAGCGAGAGCGGTGGTCCTCTCTCCCTATAGTAAGACTGCTAGTTTATTTAACCAAGTTAATTGGTTCACTTATTGTGTAGGGTATTTTTGTAAATGTAATTGTTTATTGACTAATGCGGCATTTGTGTTTCTAATTGTGAGGCAACCCATACCAAGCATAACCAGGGATTTGCCTGTGTTGTACTAAGGTTGGCGCTTCCCGCCTTGAGAACTATTGAGTGGGAACACTAGGTAGATCAATTCGGAGTTCTCAATTTTAGGGATCCATAATCAGCCTGAAATTTCTCACTGGATAGTGCCTGTACTATTTTTACTGTATGTCCTGACAAACTGACCTCATTAAAGCCCATTTGTTTATTTCTATCATTATTTTGGCTTTTACTTGTTTTATATATCTAATGGTCTCCCTGTCTACGTACCCGGGGTTTGAAGAAAATAAACCTCCAGTGCAGAATGACGCTGGCCAAAAGATTCTTTCCAGAGTCATCGTTAAAAAAATAATAGCTTGAGGGAAAAAAATCATCACTTTAGAAGAAAATACCAGGAAGTCTTGAAATGGTAGTAGAAAAGGTTCATAAGAATATATCGTCTGCGTAGTGAGGTCGAAGCAGTGTAGATATTAAAACTTAAAAACAAAAATTGTTGATATCACCTCAAAAATTGTTCTGAGAGGTCATCTTTGAAACCATAAGTTTGTTCAAAACTCACTAAAAGTCCAAGATTCGTCATTTCAGATGTGTGTCATGTTCTCTTTTTCTCCAAGACGCCAGTCCCACTTCTTTCTTTTAA
The DNA here is from genome assembly GCA_901482245.1 of Timema douglasi. Classification (NCBI taxonomy): domain Eukaryota; kingdom Metazoa; phylum Arthropoda; class Insecta; order Phasmatodea; family Timematidae; genus Timema; species Timema douglasi. The sequence goes on from CABEEJ010000165.1 coordinate 130,075, forward strand.
TTCCTCGTCGAGGCCTCAAAAATCTCGCGAATTTAAGTTCTAAATTTGAAATATATATCTTTCAAATATGTGGAATTAAAGTAGAAACAAGGACTATTTGGGGGGAAGAAATAATTAAGAAGCTTGATAAAATCTGAATCCTTAACTAAACGGATGCAGTCTGATATCTGACAGTTTGACATATGATCATTATTTGTAAATAAACTCAAATGTATTCTTTTTTTTCCCTCGTGGGCCTTTTAAAATTAAAATGTACGAGATTGGATGACGTATCTGTGTCGTCACATTTCCCCACCTTCCCTCTCTGCTATGGTTCATTTCTTTCTTCCTAGTGTAGCGCGGCCATTATGATTTCCGTAGAATATCGTAGAAGACGTTAAAAATAAAATTACACCTGATCAGTATTGTTTTAAAATGTGAACGGAATATTTGGACAAAAACACGGTAAGTATATTTTTTGTTCTGATAAAAGTATCGCTATTATTATCTGGTGTTTCCTTCGACGCAATTCAATGTCCGTTGAAAACCATAAATTTGAAAATAAAAAAATAAAATGTAGTTTGGCATCTGGCCGCATGGCATGCTAGTCAGGTCAAAATAAACACTTAAGAATAAATTAAAACTAGATAAAAATATATAACTACCGAATCGAAATTATTACGTTGTGTAACCAAATTCACTTGGAGGGAGAAAGGCAAAACCACCCTCATCTCACTTGACTGGGATTCTAACCCCGCTATACCTGTCATCGGCAGTCTAGTGTATTTGCAAGAATGACGCCTTTGGGCATTTGGCAACCAAAGTGGGTACTAGTTGATTTGACTTTGTGATAAATAAACTCTTTGGTATTTTAGGGCTTTTCAAAGAAATAACAAGTTGTATACACATTTGGATCTGAATTACACAACACATACATATATTTTTAATAATTTAATTTAAAAAAATTGTATTTGATTCTAAAGTTTACTAAGACTCTGGTAGGAAGGATTTTTTTAGAAAACACAGAGATAATTTTCTAGTCAACAATGATAACATATTATTTTATTAGCATAATCACTTCATAGGTATTGATAGAATGGCGGGATGTTTGTTGCCAACCAACCATAGAAGAATAGGTCGGATATTATCTGCAAATATTGACAACTCCATATCACATATCCTGGAGTCTAAATAAATGAAATATTTTTTTTGTAACTTTTGTAAACGTCATATACTTTTCGGGTTTAACCCTCTATACCACTTAAGTGAGGGTTTTATTGTTAATAAAGGCGTTTTTACTGATTCAACTGTAGCGTTACATTTAATATAGCGCCCTTATCTCCAAATATAAGGTACACTGTCATTTTCAGCGAGTTCAAACACAGCTTGAATCCAGAATTATAAGTTAAACAAACAAAATTATAAAAACATCTATAATTTAATAATATATTTTAAAAGACTGGTTAATTCGCGATTCGCGAGTGTAAACATGAACAAGAGAACGATGTGCGACATGTTTTGGTACACATGTGTGTTGGATATATATATGTACTAGTGATAAGCAGTCAATCTGTTGGTTTATGTTCAATAATCTCTTAAGGTACTGGTAAGAATATTCTCTTATTCAAGCACAGCGGCGTGGAACAGAACTTTATGCAATATGTGAGACACTTGAGAATAAGATGTAGCGTATTTCAAAGGAGTTAATCTCTATGTTATTATTTCTTGAAAGTCTAAGTTGTTGGTCGAAGGAATGTTCTTTTATTAAAGCCACAGTGCCGCGAACTATAACTATGTGAAAAATTTCAGACACTTTTATTTAAGACTAGCAGAGATACCCAACGTTCAGACAAGAAAAAAAACCTTCATTTTATTTCTTCTAAGTTTTTAATTAATTAAAAAATATATCTAATCCAAAATTTGAAATTCCTGCTTTGAGGTGTACATGTTCATGCAAAGGGGCTACTAAGTTTTAAATTTTAATCCTTCTTCGTGTGATATAGGTCGCGCAATGCTCATGACAGACAAACTCCTCATTTTATTAATATACCTAGAGAATAAAGAAAATAATAATATATATCTCCGGTTGAGCCAGTCCGTATGTTTAATGCAAATTATAGTATTTCTACACCCTCATTATGTAATTTGTTTTGTTCAAAAAAGATTTGTTGCCATAAACGTTCTAAAAAAATACGTATATAAACTTACTTCCTTTCCCTAAACCTTGAGGGAACCATACCATATTTTGATTTGTCAACACTTGTCCTGTTAATGCTCCCTTAGAAATAAATAAAAAATCACTCGTCTAATAGACTCATTCACTCATTATCTTTAATTTATTTTTTATTTACAGCGAACGCCAGCATAAAGTGGTTAGATAAACTCTACTTTATTCTAATATCATGTACTTATCATGCAAGTGAAAATGATGGTATAGAGGTAGGACCTTCATAAAATTCATAAAATAAGAAAAAAAAATAGAGAGGGGTGGTTGGACGTAACGGTAAAAATAATCTAAACAATCGCACATTCTGTCGGTGGAAGAGAGCAACTCATCTTTAAGATAAATAACCTTAACGCAAATCTTATTTAAATTAAATAAAACTGCACTATTCAGTGGATTGAAGTACTATGTAAAAATACACTTAATTAAGTGAAAAGAAAAAATAATTTCACATATAGAGCAACTTAATCGACTAAAATAGTTTGGCCTTTGTATGATAGTCCGTCACATTACTAATATGCTCACATATGGTTGGTAAGCGAAAAAATAATAGAATGTGAATGATATATGTTTTATTTTACCACCGCGGTTTACTACACGTGTTGGTTATACGCTTATATACTAATTACGCTAGTAATTTTATGGATCAGGAAGGTTATATTCTGAGGAAGCGTGGGGGGAGAGTGAAAAACAATTTCGGAAAAACCACCCCCAGTATACCCGACTGAGATTCGAACCTCGATCTCACTGTCATCGACAATCTATTCAACTGCAATAGCAGCACGTCAGGCCACGCGGCCACTGAAGTTTGTCAAACTAAAATTAATTTTACATTAGTATTTACCAATAAATTAATTATTTTTTTAATAAACAGATAAGAGCTTTATTTTTAGAGTTTCATATGGCCGTGTTTACTTTAGTTGATCATCTAAGGTTTGTGTTTTATAATTTTTTTCAAAAGCTACGATTGGTAGATGAGGTTGTATATCTTCGGTCTACTGTTTGGCTGGTGGTGAACATTTTGGGGGAGGTTATCTCACTTAACTGGGGCGATTTAAAACACCTGTTCATCCATAAAACAACGTATGTGCGCGTATTATGTTTGTATATAAAGAAAGAGAGAGATAGAGCGAGTCATGCGGTTCCGTTTCATAAAACAAAAGGTTTAGAAATAAAGAAAGAAAATGGTTGTTAGAAAACTAATTAAAACCTCCATGTTGAGCTCACATTTCACGAGCCCCTTTATATATATATCTCATGTATATATATATATATATATTTATACATAATCACTTCCCACGGAGACCATTATTTATATTTAGTGGCTTTTATTTGGATAACTTTGCGGTGAAGAAAATGTATAAATTAATATTCCTACTAGGCATGTGTTTTTTGAAATAAATATTTAATAAATTATACAATAAAAAGTTAGTTAGCAAAAACCGTTAAAATGTGTCTACGTAAACAGAATATGCGTTAAGTCAAAAATTTAAAATTGAATTTAGAAAATTGATATTTTACTGTAGATTGACTTTCCTTCTCTCTCTTTCTCTCTCTCTCTCTCTCTCTCTCACACACACACACACACACATATATATATATATATATGTATGTATGCATATTATATATGTTTGTACATGTTTTACTGTCTTCGTCTCATTTGGGTTAAGTATACTGAAAATCTTAAATGTCAGTGCCCATATTTACAAAATAAACAAACATTTCCCTACCATACAAATGAAAAAAAAAGTGTTTTAATCATAAGAAAGCATAGAAACCACAAAGATTCATAATGTATGCATATTTGACATTAATACATTTATTTGTATTCAATCAGAAGTCAAAACATTCTAGTAAGAGCAAATAAAGCATTTTTTACAGACACGTGGTGACGACACAAATTCCAATAAAGAGTTATAGAATATATTAAGGTTGAGAGGAGGAGGCCATATTTTTATAAAAACGTACTATACGTAAAACACGTCCTAATAGCCATCCGAGATACTCACTTATTTATTCTTAATTAATTTTATTAATAAAGAAGAAGATAGATAAAAAACAAATATTTCCTATAAAAATCAGTTAATGAATCAAACGTATCTACAGCCTACTTCATCAACAAAAATAGTGAACACAGAGAGGGGGAAAAAAGAAGGAAAAACCTCAATTTATAAATTCGGGAAAGTTGAGATTAAAACGGAATAGTGTGTTTACGCCAAATTTCTCTCCCATTAATCACTGTCAGAAATTTACTTCCCAGTTCCTAGATTGTGAGAAAATCAAGTGATGCTGATATTTATAAAGGGAGATGCTGAATGAATCGCAACCCCCTTTATTTTTCACCCCATTGAAGGAAGAGTGAAGCGCATTAAAGTGCTAGAACAGTCAAGCAGAAATTCATAAATGCCAGAAACCAAGTGGGTTTATAACGCGCGTAGGAAGTTTGGTGCAAATATGGGATCATCCTAGTTGAAATATACAGTTCTTTTGGACCAATGGTGGTCCTAAGACTTTTTTAAAAGTGGTGAAAGCCCCTTTTGATCCTACCTTATTTGTTAGTTTACTTCTGACTTGAGTTTCTCTAGCAAGTGTATTTTCAATCGCCTGATGGTAAGGTTAGGTTGTGATAGGTTAAAAACTTCAAACATTGAAGGAATCCGCCTGATAGGTTAGGTAAGGTTATATTACGCTAGGTTATGTCTGCATAAATGAGAGGAAGAAACCTGTTTTTCTTTATTCCAGATGCCCTATCGTGGTTGGTCTAAAATACCTTCCATTTACCTAGTAATACTGCGCCAAATGTCTTGTATAAATTGATGTAAATAGGTCACTTTTCGAGGGAAATGTGCCAAACGTCTTGCGACCTTTATAAACGTTCCTGGGTGGAGCTGTCTGACAATAGGAGAACAAACAGGGAACAAAAAAAATACAAATTCCATTACAATATGTTGTGACCCCAAGCTTTAAACATCAAGAGTGAAGTCGAAGCTGAAGCTTTAAACATGTCTCACGATACAGTATCTTCAACACGTACCTACGGTCTGCGATTTAAATATCTTATAATTTAAACACATTTTAATATGTTATTTGATATAACTTTTATTTAGAAATTACAGAAATAATTTTTGTTTGATAGTCGAAAAAAAGTAAATGATTGAACGTTGATTTACTTTTTATATATGTATATATCATAATAAATTTTGCCATATCAACACAAACACGTCTTAGCCCGTATCGACAGTTAATAACTATGTCTAGTAAAAGAAAAAACAAACACTAATTACCAGACTTCAGACATCAAACTCAGATTGTGCCCGGGAGCTGTTGAGCTCTTGCGGACACAAGTAAAACTACTTCTAGAAAAATAACATAAAAACAATATAATTTACAAATGAAGCATATTGCTTTCTCGCACTTACAGTGCTAGGTTTTTTTCTTTAATTATTGAGAGGGCTGTAAACAAGCAAACTGAATGTTATTCACCGTAGTCTGCTTGCACGTGTACGGAAATAAAACAGCAACAGTACTGTCAGACTTAATAAAATCGACACAAGCTAAATTTAAATGCACTAGAAATCAATTTAATAAAATGGGATCATTACACATGGGAAATGAAGTTTAAGTGAAGTTTTAAACATACGAAGAGAATTGGAAGCTGAAATAAAGGAATATGATTTTTGTTTTGGTAATTTTACGCTCTTTTTAATTTTCAAGGTAAAGAGAAAGAAACAAATCACACTAAGTTAATTTATCATGACACATGATTCTTTTATACATACATTATAAATTTCATTTAATCACTATTTGGTAATGGTGTGTGAATCTTTGAAGCTCAAATCTCCTTCGGCTTCGTCTTCGTCTTCGACATCTACAATAACCTCCACATATTCGAAAAATTTTAAAGGAAGGATAAAACTTCGATAAATTATCAAACGATTTAATTTTATCTTACTAAATATTACATTTTTCAATATGTGATAATTTTAAAACAGTTAATACACATAATTTAACACTAACTAGTAATTTATGTAAGCTAGTAAGCTAGTAAGCATGGATCAAAACCGGGTAAGTAAATGCTAATATATGATATTCAATGTTGCCAACATAAGTTCGTAAAAAATAAAAATACCTACAAAGAAATAATACCTTGGCCACTGGTATGAAGCAGAGAAAGCGCTTTAGTTGTGCTATTATCGCAGCTCGCGTCTAATGTTGGGTCCTTAATATTCTATCTCTTTGGAATTGTCTGTGACAAATTTACAAGTGTATTTTGATACAGAAGTTTTAAATAGCTTCTTCGCATTTTCTTAATTATTCAAAATGAATGATACGGAAAGTAGGAAACGAAAACGGAATTTAATTTATAGTTATTATCAGAGAAACGCAGATAAAAAGACACGCATATGTAAAGTTTGCAAAATAATATTATAAAATCCACGAAGTAAGTAAGATCAAAACTTAATCAAGAATAAAATAGCCAAAGCTATTATTTATGCTTTTTAGTGAGGATTATTCCATCTATATATCATATTCTGAAGACTTAAAAATGACACCTTGACACGGGAATTGAACCCAAATCTATCCAAAGGCTCCAGGTTCGATTTCCCGTGTCTAGGTGTCATTTTTACATTTTCATAATAAAACTTAATTGATAAATTACTAAGCTTACCAGTAACCCTGTGTGCGTTAGTTATTAATATAGTATTTAGGTAACAGATAAGGAAAATTTCCTGGCCCTTGTTACAGAAAAGATCTAAAAAAATAATTAATTTAAAAATTAAAAGTGGCGTTAAGTGATATCAACACAAATCCTAGGTAGCTTCGACTTCGACTTTTCTTCGCAAGTTTCATGATTCACTTCGACTTCGCTTCGCATTTAAAAAGTGGCCTTCGCACATCCCTAATATTTGGTACTAAAATACAGTTTAGTAGCTGTTTTAAAATTGGTTATATGTTGAAATATATCGTATTTAGTGAAATATTTCAAATCCTTCCATAGTACTGTATATTGAAGTTTTCTTCTTCTTTCAAGTTGTTTCAAAGATTTGAGGTTGAAGTGAAAGAGATTTGATTTTTGACTTTGAAAATTGGAACACACACACATAATGATTATTTAAATTTTCTAATAAACTTTCTAAATGTCTACATGAACGCTACTCTGATGTATTTTCATTATGAATCGAAACAGGGTAAATGCCTATTAAATTGGGCAGAGGGGATAAGGGGGGGGGGCGGGCGATGGGGAGTACACGTTTTCATTGTGAAGTTTAATTGAGCAGCAATTTTCACGATTGAGCACCACACAAATTGACCTAGACGTAGTTTTTTTTTTTTTTCAAAACACAGAACATAATATACTAAAAGTAAAAATGATTCAATTCCCTTAGGACTTCAGTGCCAACTTTCAAACTTCACAATTACCTAGCTAATTTCCCTCTGTGATTACAGAGCTCCCTCCCAAGCTAATCTCATGAAATTCAATCACAAGCACACAAAATCCACTTCCACATTGATTGCAATTAACCCTAGGTTGTATTTAGCCAACGATGGGGAAATTCTTTTGAATTTGTACACTTTATTGGAGACAAAGGCGGTTTTTAAACGCTATAGCATTGTAAAATAAAATATTTGGAAATAATTTGAAACTCTTATCAACATTTTGATTTTATACTTATTATAAAGTATGTATAATATCTGTATAAAATTGAATTTTTTCATTAACAGGGTTTTTATTAAGTAACTACAGTTTTAGATACAAAGGCATACTTTTTTAAATATACAATTATTATGTTTAAGTAAAATATTTCTATTTGAATTAATTTAAGAAAAAGAATTACTATAAATATTTTCAACTCATTTTCTCAGTAAAATATTAAACAATCAATTGGGAAAGTGATCTATTTTCAGACCAATGACCACCATTTCTTGTATCTTAGATTCTTACCTTGAATCCTTGTCCATGTAAATGCCACATGTTATTAGAAATTTTGCGAATGAGATGCACTATATCTTTGTTCTAACTTTTCATTGTTTACTTAATAAAAAATTACTAAGGGTAATGAAGATTGTGTCAATGCGCATCAATAAACGTGATTGCTGCTCACCATTTCTGTAATATCGGGCATTTTAGAAGAAGAAAAATAGTATTACGTCTTACTGCCCATTCAGATTATATGCCTACGTAATAATTACGCTAATGGGGTAGGGATCAAGAAGCTTGAATTTAGAGGAAGTATACCTGAATTTGCATGGAGAGTGTGTGAAAAAGCATTTATGAAAACCACCCTCAGTAAACTCAACTGGGATCGAACCATGATCTACCCGTCATCAGCAGTCTAGTCTAACACGAGAGTGACGCCTTAGACCACGTGGCCACTGAAGTGGGTTTTGGGTCATTTAAAATTAAGGAATTAAGTATAGCTAATATAATTGTCATGTTTTTTTAAAGTTGATAGCCCAACAAACCGACCACCTGATGATAGAGGTCAGCATTCCTGGATTAATATCTAAAGGACCTGGGTTCAACTCCCACCAATATAATATGTATTTTCTCAAAATGTATCATCACACCGGGGCTAAGCAGCCGCAACTACACCCCGATATTGGCCGGAAGAACAATATTTGCTAGTTACTAAAACAATTTTAATATATTCATACATCAAGACATACTACCTGCAGCTGTCACTTTTGTTATATATTATCATATTCATAAAATAACACAAATATTACAGTAAAATGTTATCAATGTTGGCCGCAAAGAAATATGTTTGAATGTTCTCTACTGTTCTTCCAGTCAAATACAGGCTATACATGGTGTCCCAACCTCAAAACATGGTTACATATCCACCACTACTATTAGGAGATCAGGAATGCCTTACCACTAATCCCTGGTGGAATACGCTAAAAGAAATAAAAACTTCCAAAAGTATCTCTGAAAACTCTTATTAATGAGATTTAGTAATAATTGTACTCTTATTTCTGATGTCTTGGGATATCTAAAGAAAATGTGAGATATTACAGATTTGCGCTTATCTCAATTAGTAGAGCAGTGGAACTTTAAATTAAAGGTCAAGGGTTCCAATTTCTATCCGAACTATGGTTTCAAATGCATCCTTTGATGTAATCATAAAGTTTAGTAAGAAACTATAATTATAATAATTTATTATTACTCATCTAAAGAGAAAGTATCGTATAATCTTGAAAAATGTTGACCTCAAGATTTCACTTTTATTTTTAGGACCTAAAATTAATTTTTAAGGTAGTTAAAAATAACTGTTGAAAGTTTGAAATTTGTTATCCAGATAATTTGCTAAAAATATGTATTTCGAAAACTATTTTTGTGATTAGCAAGATAATGTTTTTTTTAGGAAAGCTTAAGGGTAGTGTATTAAAATCCTATGTTTGAAAAATGTGTTTCAAACCTAATACACAATATGAAAGAGTTTGTACATTTGCGTCTTATCATTTATATTCTTTAACTCTGATTATTGCTTCCTATAAAACAGATACACATCTTATACGTTTTATCTATACTTTAAGTAAAATAAATTATTCCATATTAACTGGAAAGCCTTATTATTTTTCCACTGCGTTTCACTATCATTGAATACAGTGTTACTTATTATGTTAAACATTCAACAGATTTCAATTTTGAATAAAATTATAAAATATGTTTTAGAAAAGTTTATAATCTATATAACAAATTAGTGAAGCATCTTTAGTCTATATATTTCCATTTGATCTCACAATCACCCTACCATTACACATTAGCGTACGTGCGTATAACCCGAACGGGTAGTAAGACGCGGTGCTAATAATAATAATAATTTAGACTATATATAATTTAAATAATGAATTTATCTCAACGAATGACCATATGACGTAATAAACACATCAAATTTGATTGAATTCCATCCAACTATTTTGTATGTAGTCTCAATTACAGATTAGAAAAAATCTAACAGGGAATACAGTTTTTTTAAGCCTGAAGTTAAATAAAACATCAATATACATTATAATCTAGAGGTTGAAAGTATTCACGGTTGCTATGATTCATTTATATAAAAAAAACTAATAACGAATAATAAACTAGATTGTATCTACGTTAAATGTTAAGCTCTATAACATACTAGGGAGCATACATGTTAAATATTGTAGTACTATCTTTAGATGAAAAATAAATAAAAATTGAAAAAGATACTGCACATTTTATTAAGACGTAGTTTGTACTTAGTCAAATATAAAATACGATTTTATAGTAAAAAATATTTTTTTAGTACAGCGACTTACTACCCGTTTGGGTTATATAGACGCTTATGTACTAATTATTATAATAATTTTACGGATTAAGGAGGTTATATTTTTGGAAGTGTACCCGCATTTGCTCTGAGGGAGAGTAGAAAATTATTTTAAAAAATCAAACTAAGTACATCTGGCAGAGATTCGAGCCACAATCTCCCCGTCATCGGCAGTCTAGTCTACTGCAAGAGTAGCGCGTAAGACCAGGCGGTCTCTGCAATGTGTGATAATAAAATTGGCTAATCATTCAAAACAACTAACGTCAAAAGTTAATATGATCTTTATGTACTGTACATTTGCGCGGTGGTAAATAAATGTATGATGTCTTCACTGTTCGTACCGTAAATTAAATGTTTTAGTTAAAACCAACACATCTCCTGTTTTGACCATGGTCTTGTAAACCTACCGCATGCCTCAGCCCCAAAGGGATAGTACGTAGTTAGTAACAATTGTATGTGCAACATCGCGTACTTGGAAAGAGGAGGTGAAGAAGGAGAATTAGAGGAAAGTAGTCCAGATTATTTATAACAAAAATACAAGCGATAAATTCACTTTGTCTCGCTGTAACATCACAATCCCATATGTTATGTTTATCATGTTTAACCCGACACACAGACTTTAAAAAACCACACACACACAAACACACACACACACACACACTTTAATTTATATATTTTGAAGAAGGAGAAAAGAGTTTCATTTAAATTTAAAAAAAACCTTATACAATATTTTAAAAATAAATATAGTTTTTTCCCCCTAGATTTTAATTTCGTTATTTTTTTTTCTTTTAAGTAATTTTGTAATATCACTCTTGTTTTCAATAATTAATCGTACTATTTTTCTAGTTATCTTCAACGCTGGAATCCAATTTATCTTTGAAACGACTATACGTCCATTGAAGAGATACATTGCCAACTTACCGCAACTGAAATATTAGACTGGACCAGTTGTTACGGAAATCGTTTGCCCCCCCCCCCCCCC
>CABEEJ010000165.1:145758-166878 GCA_901482245.1 Timema douglasi
CCTTTCTCACCCCCCCCCCCTCCGGGTCCCTTGGTCACGCGTGTCTAAGTACGCTCCAATATTATTCACATTGAACACGTGATAAACATCACTGTAATACGAGTTAAAAGCCTGCAGCTGGATATGTTTAAATTATGGGCAAACACCTGTGTTGGATAAAGCCTAGTTTAATAATAAATAATGGCGTGAACATGAAAGTTTAGATTTTTAACATATTTTAAATTGACGTTCTCTTTTAAAAAAAAATTGTCTTATGTTCTGGTGAATTAAAAAAAAGATTATTTAATAAATTATTATTATTATTATTATTATTATTAGCACCGCGTCTTACTACCCGTTCGGGTTATACGCACTTACGCTAATGTGTAATGGTAGGGTGATTGTGAGATGAAATGGAGGACCTACAGTTTAACGTGGAATCCGAACCACGGTGGAGGCCTTTCCCCACATTCACAAGATGTCTTGTCAGAGGTGAAGGAAGGGTTTGGTAATCAGATAAATCTTTGCCGCGACCGAGGATTGAACCCCGGCCGCCAGCACAGAAGTCTGACACCTTACCCCTCGACCACCAGGTCACCATTTAATAAATTGAATGGCTTTATTCTAATTTTGTGTTTGTTTATAATTCCATATTTTCTGGTCAAATTTAGAAGTTAACAAAAAATTGATTCGACATAGTGTAAACTTAAAATTTAAAACTAATCGTTGGTTAAATTTGTACCCCCTGACTCTTTTTTATTTCAAGGTAAGTGTTAGTAACATTTTAAAAAATCTGTTACCTATATATTTATATTATTTTTTTAGCACCACGACCTATTAGCTGGTTATACGCTTATGTAATGTAATAATTACGCTAGTGATTTAAGAGAATATCAAGTTTATATTAATAGGATGTGTACCTGTATGTGCGTGGAAGGAGAGTGGAAAACGATTTTGAAAAAAACTACCCTCGGTACACCCGACCGAGATTCGAACCTTGATCTCCCCGCCATCGGCACTCTACAAGTCTACTACGAGAGAGTAGCGTGTTAAACCATGCGGGCACCGTGACATTTCAGTTAGGGATTCCCCTTCAATTTATCGCAAATTTTGAAATGTTCATCGCAACCTCATCAATATTTACACAGAAATGAACACTACACAGTGAAACGTACCATCTTTCTCGTTACTACTCCAATTAGAGAGACTTTCCCCTCCAACCAACGGAATAATTTCCTCCCTTCCTCCTCGACAAGTTATTAGTAGATTATAAACAGATTAAAAAAAAACCTCCCCCACCTCCTTTTACCAACCCCTTTCCGACCAGACAAGACGGAATAATGTGTTCCCATTTTTATATGTTTGTGGTGATATTCCTGTGTGGGGGTAAACTTCCTTTTTCCCCCTCTTCCCCATTCACCCCCTCTCTTTAAAAAAACGTTTTGGGGGGGTAAACGGAAGTAGTGACATATTTAACTCCGGCGCTAATCCCTCCCCTCTCCTTTAACTCTACTCGTCTAAGCCTTCACGTCCCCCTCCCCTTCCTACTGTGAATCTTCAATACCCCTCCCTCTCTCTACTATACCCAAAACCCGAAACTAGCACGCAAAATGCCCTTTGCCACTAACGCGAGAGCCAGTGAGAGTATCGTAGAAACTCCCCCAATCCCCCCTCCCTTCATTTCTCCTCCTCCGACCCCTTCAACTAGAATTTATTACGTTCATTCCAAGCACAACGGACGGTAGAACGGGTTAAATTGTACATGGAGTAAAATGGTACCAGAAAAAAAAGAAGAAGAAGAGGGGTGTGGGGTGTGGTAAGGAAGGTGTATTTTAGTCGGAAAATGAAACGTTACATTGAATACACTTACAACTGTTTTCTACGGAGGCGCTGTGAAACAGTTAGCGGAAGTATTTGGAACTAGGAATTAAAGTCGTTTTCCACCTTAGAACAAATTTGTTAGAACATAAAGAAAGAGGGATAAAGATAAGTATTTAGTCAATGATGAAAAAAAAAATTATCATCAGTGGCGTGATGTGGAGGGTTTCCAGGGTAATCAGAGTTAGTTGAAACTATACCTTTGTGCTATCAGAGCTCGGTAGAATATTTAATATCCAAGTATCATCAGATGTACTGTACATTTCCATGTAGGGTATGTAGTACATATCCTATTGGTCAAATGGGGAGCTAGTGGGAGAAAAAATACTACATGAACAGTTCTAACACGCTCTGCTTACCCATTCAATACTCCACGGCACTTATACACACACAGGTATAGGGAACAAGCTCTGCTATCTTGGTAACACTCCACGATACGCCACTGTATGGAATAAAAGTGAAAACGCGTGATACATGGAAAGCACAATACTCTTCTGAAATTACATACGAAACAGACATAAAATCTATGACAAATTATAAATCCGATATAGTAAAGCGTTTCTCATGTGAGCTAGAAGTGAACACAAGTTAGCGTCCTTGTTTATAAAGTGATGATGACAAATAATATTGTTGGCCAAAATAAATCAAATGTTGCTTTAGTGGCCAACGTTTAGTTTAAATCTCTACGCACAGTAATCTCGACAGTTATTGATTATCCGTGGTAAACATAGCGACATTAGATTTTAAAAATTTTAAATGAAGAATTGTTTGATTTATTTAATCAACTAGCGCACTACACTCGTGTTGGACTGGACTACCGAAGATGGAGAGATTGGGGTTTGATCCCGGTTGGGTGCACTGAGGATGGTTTTCCATAAATGGTTTTTTCACTCTCCTTTCATGTAAATTCAGGTGCACTTCCTCTCAAAAACCTCCCTAATCCTTAAACCATTAGTGTAATCAGTACCTAGGCGTATGATCCGCACGGGTAATATGACACAGGGCTAAAAAATAAAAATGTTGTCAAAAAAATTTGTTTTGACATATGAATTGCAAAAATACTGACCTTAACTAATGTTCACTACACTCTAACTTAAATGATTTTAGTGTTGAAGGTACTTAATATTAGCATCGTGTCTTACTGCCCGTTCGGGTTATACTCACACTAATGTGTAATGGTAGGGTGATTGTGAGACGAAATGGAGGACCAACATTTTAACGTCGGATCCGAACCATGGTGGAGGTCTGACATTCCCCACATTCACAAGTTGTGATTAATACACGTATTGTCAGAGGTGAAGGAAGGGTTTGGAAATAAGATAAATCTGTGCCGGGACCGAGGATTGAACCCCGGACCTCCAGCACAGAAGTCCAACACATTACCCCTAGACCACCAGGTCACCTTTGAAGGTACTTAATACATAAAGGAGTTGCTGGTAGTGTTGGCCGAGTGGTTTAAAGCATTAGACCTATATTTCACTTGGATTCCGTTGACGAAGAAGTCTAAGCTAAAGTCCCGATTGGATGCTCTGGGACTGAGATTTTCACTGCGGTCTTCAAATCCTCTCTTCAAAATATAATAGAGTTTTTACCGTTAACTATTCTCCTAATTACTTCCTTTTATATTAAGACGCTAATCAGCTTTGTATTTAGACGTACACTTTTTTTTAAGGCTTCTTACTACTCGATAGGCCCACCCGAATATAAATATACTAATGGAATATGTATGGGGAAGGTTGAATCTAAATAAAATGTGCATAAAATTTGAGTTCTGACACCCCCGCCAACGGAAATACAGTCTATTACTAGAGTAACGTATCAGAACATGCTACCACCTAAGCAGGTAGTGTACAAATTAAAAAAAACTATTATGATTATATTTTAATGTGTGCTTTATTAACCAATTGTTCATATTAGAACATTACTTTATGATAGATTAAATTTGAGGGTAAACACGACACCCAGACATATAGTCGTTAGTAAATACTGTGGAAGATTAACTATTTTCTTCTAACGATATATTTGATTTCCTTACCAGAATTCGAGTTTAGTAACCTCTGATCAAGAGGAAGACCTTATCTTAATGGGGTATATTAATTATTTTAATATCGTAACTGGCTCTTAAATCTAACCAAATCATATTTATTTCCTATTGTTTATATTGAATGCGTTTGAAACGCAGAGTAATTTAATTATGAACGGTTACATTCTTTCATATATAAGTTTTTCAGCGAATCAGCTAGAAATTAAATTTGAAAAATACAATATTGTTAGCGAGAAGCAGAGAGAAACAGCAAGTAAGGCGACTGACAAAATTATTCCTCAAAGCCTTCCTTTCAACTGTTTTGCATCAAAGAGACTGGAATTTTGGCACTGTCTTGTATCTAAAACGATTACATCAACATTATTTCTCTTTGAAACTAAACAAAGAAAGAAGATATGTTCAAAAATATGCCCCAGCAATATTTAGCTATATTACTAGCCAACATTAAATTTTAAATCCACGCTTTTTTCATAATTTAAATAAGATTACAATATTTGTGATAGCTTTAGTTACAAAAATTAATATATATATGCTTCTTAAGAATTTGTCGATTCAACCCATTAAATACATACATATAATAGTTTGTACTTTTTTTCCAGTTATATTTCAGCAACAGCAAAAAATTTTGTTTCCAATCTAGGCAAGGTCAAAATATATTAGTCTTTCTGTGGTGGAAAAGCAACTGGGTTTTTGAACCATTCGGAGAAACAAGTAAAAGCAGTCTCATAGGGTAGATTCTCAAATTGCATTGAATGAATGCTTACCAAAATAATAATTATTTATTATTATACCATTGCCCATTTAACTTTGATATATCTTATAGTGCAACACTTTAATAATAAGGCTTGTATAGAGTTCTAGTTTGAAAACTTTATTTATCCGATATAAAAAATACCAAATCTTTTTTAATATATTCAAACTTCATGGCACGTGATAAACAGCAATTGAATTTGGCAGATAGTATCAAAGCCTATTAAATAATACTAAATATATGTATTAAAGTAAAGAACAAGAAAGTTTGTATATTTTATAAATGCTCTTTCTTTCAAAATATCTTCAGTACATTTAGTATTTCATGTATAACTCGTAAATAAATCTAAAAAATTGCAAATAATGAAGTGAATAAATAATAGATGTTACACAACTTCTTAAGTCAAGATTTGTTTTATGATATTTCTATCTATCTGGAGCTATCGCAGCCCTTCTTCTGGTTAGTGCTGCTTGCACTATCTGATAGAAACTCTAGAGTGCTATTGGAGTTCAGGAAGTGTGGAGATTCCTCATTGCTTTCCACATTGAATTTCTATGAGCGGGAACAAAAGAACCTACCAATTTTGCAGGAAATATATTTTCCCGTACCTTCCAAGGTTCATTTACACGCCACAATCGACATGGGACTGACAGATTTACTTCCTCCCCGAAGGAAGTTGCGCTACAAATTTTTATCGCTCCAGAAAAATACGTTGACCTTGGTTGGGTTTGAATCCTCGAGCATTGCGTTATGTGGTGAGCACTTTACCCCAAGACCACCGAGGTATAACAAATAAAACAACTTATATACATTCAAATATACATTGAAAGAATTAAATTATTATTATTATTATTAGCACCGCGTATTGAAATGGAGGACCTACTGTTTAACGTGGAATCCGAACCACGGTGGAGGCCTGGCATTCCCCACATTCACAAGATGTCTTGTCAGAGGTGAAGGAGGGGTTTGGTAATCAGATAAATCTGAAGAATTAAATTAAATTTTGTGGTATTATTTAAAATGTGCATAGTTTTATTTGATAATCCATTTAGTGTACGCCTTGATTTTTGAAAATGGAATTAAAATCGGTTATTTAGAAAATTACATTTCTGTCTAGTGAAATATATGTAGTCTGAAATTTCAGCTTTCCATTAGAATATTTGTAAAATTAAAAAAAAAAAATTGGCACATCCTAAAGTGTTTAGTCTTTCATATAAAATAAAGAAGATGAAAATTGATTTGGTTGTGATCCAGGAACCATTGTTGAAAGGGATTAATTCAAGTTTTAGATATAAAATATAAATTGATTAAAAGTTTCTTCATGATTCTAATGTACAACTTTTAGTAAAGAATTATTAAAATATTTCAATCCCTATCTGATAAGTTTCAAACAATAAGTCAAAGTTTACAATTTATTGGTGGATTTGATAAAATATAATACAGGGTTTGTTCCAGCGTTAAATGGTTTAGTATGTATTCAGCATGTCATCAGGCACTATGTCATAAGAACTAAGCTAATAAGAAATAAAGCTATAAAAACATTTAGTTTTGAATGTAGGGACAGCGAGTTTTTCCCATTTTTTTTTATCAAAACATGTTTTTTGGCCAAAATAAATAAAATATGGCTCCAGTAGAAACATGGAATTTAATTTTCTTAACATGGTTATATCAACAGGTTTTTTTTAGCACCGCCTCTTACTAACCGTTCGGGCTATACGCTCATGTACTGATTACACTAATGGTTTTAGGGCTTAAGAAGGTTATATTTAGAGGAAGTGTACCCGTATTTGAGTTGCTGGAGAATGGAAAACCATTTCCGAAAAACCACCCTTAGTACACCCGACCGAGATTCGAACCTCTATGTCCCCGAAATATAGTGTACTGCCTGAGTAGAGCGTTAGATCACGTGGCCACTAAAGCGGGTATCATCAATGTCGAACATCTGCCATGTGCATAGCTGTATTATATGAGAAACCTTTTAAATTAAAAGAAAAATTTGTCATTAAATTCCAGAACACTCTAGACAGATAGCCAAGAACCTGTTGAGATTACCATGTGAAAAAAATTATCTCTATGTTTATAAAGCAGCAATATTTTTTTCCCACCAGAACACAATATTTTGCTATAAAAACTGCAAAAACACTGCCCTTTGCTCGCGTCCCCCACATCAACATCTTAAGTAACTAGATTCGGTGACCTGGTGGTCTAGGGGTAAGATTTCAGACTTCTATGCTGGCAACCGGGGTTCAATCCTCGGTCCCGGCAAAGATTTATCTGATTTACAAACCCTTCCTTCACCTCCGACAAGACGTGTATTAAGCACAACTTGTGAATGTGAGGAATGCCAGGCCTCTACCGTGGTTCGGATTCCACGTTAAACTGTAGGTCCTCCATTTCATCTCACAATCACCCTACCATTACACATTAGCGTAAGTGCGTATAACCTGAACGGGTAGTAAGACGCGGTGCTAATAATAATAATAATAACTAGAGTCAGTAATCAGTAATATTTCGGGTGTAAGGAGTTTTCATCTTACTTTCTCAAAGTTGTTTTATGTTGCTGTAAAAATAAACTCGAATTTCTTGAATATTTTTACTAACAAATAGAACTATATTGACTATTAGTGATATTTATAATAGTATAAAACTATGAAGTACCTAAATTACGGGGACATTTTCAATATTTTATCACACTAGGGTGAGAAAAAGATATGTTCAACGAAGGAAAATTCGCAATGTGGTTTTAAGAGCTCATGCAATTTGTGAAAGAATATTTTGTTTTTATATAGTCATGCTGTTGGCTATGTAGTTTATTTTTAAAAGATTAATATAAATAGTCATAAGACAAATTTTGGTGGTGTTATCTATCTCCCACTAGAATAAAATAAAAGGTCAAATATAAGATTCCAAAATATTTTGATTAATATGTTTGAACAATTTATTTAACTAAATAATGATTAAATTGCCTTGTCTTTGACTAATAACACCGATATTAATTTCTTAGCGAGAACTTTATAAAGGACTCAATATGCTGTTTAAAATAAATGTCCCTCCATAGTGACATTATTAAAGTACACTCAAAATAACTTGGGTTTCCTTCGTTAAGTGTTGAAGTGATTATTTAGCTTTGGATCATAAACGATATTTTTACAATATCAAAAATCCCAATAGTATTTTATTCAGAGTTTCAAAAATCTTAAGAAATATACCAATATATACTTTATTTTATACATTTTAAAGATTTTGATCGACGGTTGGCCTCTATGTTTAGAAAATTTGGACGTACTAATAAATATTTTTATTCGTGATTAATTAAATACAACGAATTAATTATGTCAGTGAAGTTTTATTTTATTATTTTGGACCTACTTAAGTATTTAACAAGGTTTTTAAATCTTAAATTTACAGATAAAGTTATTTTTATATTTTAATGAAAGTACTGTTACATATTGGCTTAAGCTTGATATTTAAATCACTTTTTCATTTAATGTGAGTATTTTTTAGTAGCCTAGAATCTTTCAATCCATATACAACGTATTTGGAAACTCATAGCCACAACCGCACATATGTTTGGACCAAAAGTAATTAAAAATATCCCTATACACCTAGGCCTACGTCTGGAAAACTATGCTAATACCATTAAATTGTGTTTAAAGATTCGGTGTACCGCTCCGGAAGAGCAAAGCTGTCAAGCATGTGTGTACAACAAGTTGCATAAGAGTTGGGCGCTTGGTACTGCAAACGTAATAATGGAAAGCAATTTCTGTGATGAAGTATTGTTATTATTATTGTTATTATTATTAGCACCGCGTCTTACTACCCGTCCGGGTTATACGCACTTACGCTAATGTGTAATGGTAGAGTGATTGTGAGATGAAATGAGGGACCTACAGTTTAACGTGGAATCCGAACCACGGTGGAGGCCTGGCATTCCCCACATTCACAAGATGTTTGGTAATCAGATAAATCTTTGCCTCGACCAAGGATTGAACCCCGGCCACCAGCACATAAGTCTGACACCTTACCCCTAGACCGCCAGGTCACCAAGTACTGTTAATGATGACTCTCAGAACGTATTTGCATTCCTAAATGGACTGGTGAGCTGTTTACTATTAATTGTGGTATGTTCTGGTGCCGTGCTCCAAGATATCGAGGTGTGTCGTACCGTGCGCCTAACTCCTATGCAACTGGTTGTAGACGCATGCTCGAACAGCTTTGCTCTCCCGGTGCTGTACGCTGAAGCTTCGAACACAATTTAATTGTATTAGCATAGTTTTCTGGATGCAAGTGTATAAGGATTTTGTATCACCTTAGGTTCAAACAAACTGTATGTGCAGTTTGGGCTATGAGTTTCCGAACATTCTGCATTTTTTTTAAGCGCGTTGCCTTACTACCCATTCTAATTATACAAATACGTGCTAATTAAAAAATAGTGTTAGAGATCAGTTATGTTGAATTTAGAGCAAGTGAACCCACATTTGTGTGGAGGGAGAGTGGGAAACTATATAGGCGGGAAAAACCTCTATGGTTAAGCCAGGATTCAAACCTCAATCTACCCGTACTAGGAAATCAAGACCAATTCAAGCGTGACTACTTAGACCATGCGGCCACCGAAGCCGGTTTATATGTTGTTTTTAATTGAAATTGAAATTCTGATTGTAAAACGATCTAGTAAATGAAGACACCATATTAAATATGGTTTAAAATGAAATGTTATAATTTACAGTCCGCATTAGGCACGAGTAATGTTTGTTTCCTTCGTGTATTCTATAGAGGATATATGTGACGAAGAAGAAAGGGTGTTACAAATTAAGGATTAACTCTTCCACAATCCCCCGAGCAAGTCAAAGCCAGCGGTGGACAAGGGATTTAGCTATGTAATGTAGTTATATTCCTCGTCTCACTTTAAACATATTATTCTCTCTTTCTGACAAGAAACTCGACTCTTCTTTCCTCTTAGTAAAACAACGACTTAACAAACAACATAATTTGTTTCATACTGACATTTAAATACAATATCTAACCCGCTATACCTCTGGCTACTCTCATCTTAGACTAGACTGCCGAAGGTGAAGAGATCGGGTTCGGACCCCGATCGGGAGCACCAAAGTTATTTTCTTCCTAAATGGTTATCCAATTTACCTCAACGCTAATTATGCGGGGACTCTTCACCTAAATTAAACCTTCCTTATCCCTAACCCATTAGTATAATTATCAAATAGGTGTATAACCCTAACGGGTAGTAAGACGCGGTCATAAGTAAATACTTTTAGCGAAAGAATTTGAATTAAATTTAATATAAAAATCATCGAGTATGTCAAATAAACATAACAAACAATTCCTGGAATTAAATTAGTTTATTTGTTCTTAGTTGTAAAGGTTTGTAAGTAATTAAAAGATTATACACAAGAAAATAATTTGATTTTAATTCGATTAGAACTGCATATACGAGTAATTTTTATTTCCATAAATGCAGTTAGTTTGTTTGATAAATCCACCCATTAATATCACAGGCATGTTGATTAATTGCTATATAATTATTAATTAATAAAACATTTAATCAGTGAATAATTCATAATATTTCATTAAATAAGTATTATAACTTGTTTTAAAACACTTAAGTTGATCAAATAACATAAACAGGGATCTATAAAGTTGAAGTTATATGTAATAAAAAAATGTAGCTGTAGAATTTATTAGCACTGTAAATAATTTTATAATATTGTCGCATCTCGGTAGACAGATAGTACATTTATATAAAAAAAAGTCACCTCAGATGCCTGCTGATGCAGATAAACTACCTCTACCCTGAAAAGTAACAGTATTACTGTGACGGATTACACTATGAACCTATCATATAAGCTATACTATAGTTTAATAATGCATAATAAGCTTGCTACCTTACAAGTTAAATGAAAGGTATATGTGTAGACATTTTCTTTATCTACACAAATAATAATTTTATTGATGGCCTTCCCCCCTCCCCCAAAATAGTTTATTTAATTCTTTAACTGAAGACGTTCCTAGTTTGTATTGTTCTCTTCCTTTTATCTGTTAGTCGGTAGTAGCTTCTTTAGTCTTCGGATTCGGCTATAGATCTAAATAAAAATTTAATTTCGTTTCATGATAGTTTTTTTGATTTTCACTTAACACACTGCTGTGCTTGATACAGATGTTCATTTAACAACCGTACAAATGATTTCTACTAAATTTGTATCTGCATAGCAGAAAATAAATGAAGGTGTGTGAGAATAGCATAACTCATCCCTCAAATCATATGTATTTTAAATGATCCTGTGTCTTGGTGATTTACCTCGCACTGCTTGCTATAAGACACTTTTGTCATGGATAGCTTATACATTCCTATAACTGCATGTTAAGTCCAAAAGTACCTATACCATATATTATATTATGTTAAAAAGGATTAATAAATATTGTAAACCCAATTTGTGGAGAATAGGTTTATTTGTATGTATTAAAATTCAAACTAGCTTTTCAAATGATTAAAATAAGTACAAAAATTATTTTGAGTTAACAGGTTATTTAAGATTACAAAAATACAGATTAGAGGAGATATGGTGTTACATTTTATTCTATTCATATTATTATCTTATTTATGTTATTATTGGTATTATTATTATAATATCTTCGTATTAATAACTTTTAAGAATATACACATGTATGTTAATTTCCCTTATGGGGTAGGAATGAGGAAGGAAACATTTTATATGTAATCTACCAGCATTTGCGTGGAAGGATGGTGGAAAAACATTTAGAAAAAACACCCAGGGTAGACCCGACCAGGATTTGATCTCCAATTTCCCTGTAATCAGCGGGCGAGTTTAACATGAGAACCACGCCGTAGACAATTTGGCCTTTGAAGTGGCATATTAAATATATTACATGTTAACTGTATGATTTTTTAATTAGTTTGATAATTCAACAACTTTTTTTTTGGTTGAAAATGGGGTTCTTTTAATTAATAATTTATCTAACCAAACGAACAAATGCACAGGAAATTAAACCCAATTTTTTAGCTTTACCAAAATAAAGTTTTTAAAAAAACTGTGTTATTTATAATTAATGACAGGGGAATTCTAAGTCAAAGGGGTTCATGCTGCTAATGACAAATTATCTTGTTGGGGAATCTATGTAAAGTTACACAAAGCCTTGATTTAGCTAAGTTAATTAATAACGCTACTCTGATTCTACGTGGAAAACACACATTACATTATCACAATACATTTGGTAAGAATGATAATACTATAGTCTAGTCTTGAATTTTTTTAAATTGTTAAAGATTCTTTATTTAAAAAAAATTAAAAGAATAATTCTCAAAGACTGCTGAGGATTAATAATTTTATTGGTAACTATAGTTAATTGTCAATAACAATTTAAACTCTCTTAATATTATTAAATTTTAAACACAAAATTTAACAAAATAATATTACCTACCTCGGTAGTTGCATGGCAAAAGGCATAACTCTCGCAATTGACTTAACTGTCGATTACATGGATATCGGGATTCGATTGCGGCCGGGTGAAATATGAGTTGTTCCCTAAATGGTTTACCACTCTCCCTCCACGCAAATTCAGGTGAACTTTGTTTAAATTAAACCTTCCAAATATCTTACACATTAGTGTAATTAATACATAGGAGTTTAACCCGAACAGGAATTAAGACGCAGTGCTCAAAAAAATATTTTAAATGATTAAGTTAGAAAGATAGAAATGATAAGAGTAGTATACGGATAAAGTTGCAACAAGTATATTGCAAATTTGAAAAATGACACCAGGACACGGGACTTGAATCCGAATAATAGCTCAATAATTGTTAACTGGTGATTTACACACGCCCCTCACAGACTCTTCCCTTAGCTATGAGTGAATATTGACCTTGAGTACGGCAGGAGTCCTGAATATCTCATTGGTAAAAAATTGGTGTGCTAAACCAAAAGGTAGTGGTTTCGATTCCCGCATCCAAGTGTAGTTAAAAATAAAAATTATTGACATTGAAACAAGATGCTATTGAAATCTATCAAATCTAATCTAAGTTGTTCACACACATTTTTGTATAAGAAAAAAAAATAGCTTCTTAGGTTTTATTTAATTTAAACCACAACTTAAATTTTAACAATCTATATTTTCAAATATATTTCGATTATCTAGTGAACATTACCATTATCTTTAACGTGCTATGGACGCGGCATTGAAGTGGTGCCAAACGACCTTGGACATCGCGGACCAGGGCAGTTCTAGGTCGGTACCTAAAAAGCTCTAACCCCCTCATCACGAAGGGTGAGATGATCCGGATCAGGCCGGATACCCAGGGAGGCGATAATTAACTCCTCCTCCCCTTCCAGTTACTCACTGTTTGGATCGACACAGGGGGACTACGTGCCTCCTACCTATCCAGGGTGGTAACCAGAGCTATTTACTTCTGCTCACCGGGGTGACCTTGCAATATCCACCCTTTCCCGTGTGTAGTAATGGGATTACGCCCATTGCACGTGGGAAAGTAACCTCCCACTCCTCGTGCGTACAAGTGGAGGCGCCCATGTTCTAGCCCATGCACTAATAACTGTCCAGGCTAGCACTGGAGCTCCAAAACGGCTCACCGCACAAATGGCAAGGCCCAGAACCCCAGGATCCCAAATCCGAAGGCCTGAACTCCAAGAGCCGAGGCTCGGCGGCCCAGAATCCCAGGAACCCGGACCCCACCGCTCTGACAACTCCATCACTCCTCGGCGATTAAACTCACTGCCCCACAGAGTCGAGCCTATTTCTGGGCTGCTGCCTCGAGAAAGCTTGATATGGGCTTTCGGTCCAGACCTGTGTACTACTTATAACGCAAGTAGTCTAATAGAAGGATACCAATACTCAGGGCCACCCCGAGTACCTGTAGGTAACCGATGCACGCATCAGTCTATCTGGTATGATAATTATCTATTTTACATCGAAGTTAAAGTATAGTTCATTTTGCTCTCGGTATATTGTTGTTAACAACTTTTTAAGGACGTTGCTAACCTGTGACGTCACGGCCGGTTAAGATAGGTGTTCCCATATAAGTGAATTTAAAGACATAACGTTGAAATAATCACCTTTAATTCTTAATAATTATAAAAATACTCATACAATATCACAAAAAATTTATTTTAATTTTAAAGTTTATTTGTAAACGTATTTTTATAGATCCTCTACAACTTGGGCTATTTGGTTTAGTAAAATTACAAAGAAATTTTATGTTTTCAAGAAGTAAATATTAAATTGAGTGGGTAGGCTCATCAAAGGAAGAGGGAAATGGTTATCAGCGCATAGAAAGGGGTTATTTCAGGGTGAGTTTTTAATTTTAATCCCTCTATTTCTAATTAGTATATTGGCGTCTAAGTGTGAACGTGTGAGTTAAGTTAAGATGCAACCTGCTTTGCAAAATAACTTTGAATCTCTAAAAGTAGACAACGTCGTTAACGCCGTAAGATAGTAGTGATGCAATTCATCTAACTTCATTGTATCGCGGGTATGTCTAAATTGCAGGTTTATAGGTTCTCTTACGTTGTTTTAATCCTCAGCGCCGTTAGATAAATCTGAATGCAACTGGCTCAACTTTTAAGTAATGTGGATATATCTTTATCAGTGCGTCTTACTACCTGTTCAGGTTATAGGCCTACGTGTACATGGTAATTACAGGAGTAGGGATGAAGAAAGAAGTATTTTAGAGGTAGTCAACCCACATTTGCATGTAAGGAGAGTTGGAAAACAGTTTAGGAAAAAAAACCTTAGTAGACCCGAACGGGATTCGATACCCGATCTCCCCATCATAAAAACACCCTATAGAGATTATGACCACCAAATTGGATTAAAACAATGCTGTATTGTTTAGTTGACAGGCTATCTTTAAGGTTTTAAACACGTTTAGACACCCGTTAAGATAAATATTCTCATATTCAGTTATTAAACTAGTTTATCTTTTTAAATACAAACCTATTACTTCCTTACTTTTATAACTTAACATTTTAAACCCTCTGGTCCAAATATAGGCTGGGTGGACATAAGGTCTCTTTCCCTAAATGGTTTCCTACCCTACCTCACGAAAAAATATGCAAATTTTCTTCTAATTATATATTCTTCGTCCTTACCATAAATGTAATTAAAGGCGGATAGCTCAGATGGGTAGCAAGACGTTTCTCCTCAAAAAATGATAAAAGTATAGGTTATTTATTAACTTGTTACATTATTTTGTTAAAGGCAAATCGCTTGTGTAAGTTTATTCAATTTACTTTGAAAATTTGGCCTCTTCAAACACGACCAGACATATTTTAATAATGATAGTAAAAAAAATAACAAGAATGTGGGGCGTAGAGCGATGTCATAACTGAAGCTCAACAAGAAATAAACTAAAGCTACGACGAAAGCTAAGCAACAACAGGTTTCTTTTGTTTTGTAATAGTATAACTTATTTAAGAACTAATAATTGGTGTCCGGGGTTCAATCCTCGGTCCCGGCACAGATTTATCTGATTACCAAGCCCTTCATTCACCTCTGAGAAGACATCTTGTGAATGTAGGGAACGCAAGGCCTCCACCGTGGTTCGGATTCCACGTTAAACTGTAGGTCCTCCATTTCATCTCACAATCACCCTACCATTACACATTAGCACTACCATTACACATTAGCGTAAGTGCGTACAACCCGAACGGGTAGTAAGACGCGGTGCTAATAATAATAATAATAATAATAACTAATAATTATTGTTTAAATAGCTACAGTGCTTGTCCTGGTTCGACACCAACTGACAGATACATTTATATTCTCTTTTCAAACTTTATATTCGTTAAATTTTCAAATTTCATAGTAAAAATATATCAATCTATTTATTAGAGAGGACATACCTCTAACTGCGCAATTCGTCTTTGAAAAATGAGAGAAAACTGGTTTGAAATATCTGTTAAGTCGAGATCCTTGTAAAGTGTCCTTCTTGGATTTCTTTCGCTTGGGGGGTGACTAACGACCGCCATGTATCAACATCCCTCGAGTGGTTGGCTCGTCGATAACTTGTAATAACTATCACAGACGTTTCCACCAATTTTCCGTCAGATTTGCGTGGAGAGGGGGTGAAATATAAGGACCTTACCTTGATGCAAGGACGATGAAGAAAAGGAAGGGACCACACAGACAGACTATTTATCTTAGTGGGTCGGTCCATGAATAGATCTCTGGAGCTGTACTTAATTCCTGCCAGGATCATTGGATTAGTAGGTATTTTCACGCGAGTATTAAGGGAGCAATTTAATTAGCCATAAGTACTAACTAGAGGGAATAAAACGGAATTGACTTAGAAAGAAAATGCAAAACCACTAATTAGTAGAATTAATGTAACCAGTTAGGATTTAAAACCCAGTCTCCTACATTAGTGAAAAACCACACAATTATCCAAGTCCAACTTCGAAAAAAACAGCCCCATTCAAAATAAAGTTATATCTCGGATTAAAAAATATATAATTGGCGATTAGAGTCAAGTTCATTGTAGATGCACAATTATTAATATAAATTTTATCTAATAAGAAAAAAGTTTATAGACATTAAATAATAGCAGATTTTATCAATTAACTCTATAATCCTAATAGTCACATGTTTAGTTGAACCACTAAAAACTGAATACAATTCTTAAGTCTGGATCTCTTTAAATTAAATGGATGGTCAATATTTCACTGAACTAAACATATCTTTGTGTTTCTGTTTGACGAATGTATCGATTAATATCGGCTCATGTTGACCTGGTTCCAGCAAACACACAAATATAAAAAAAATATCATACCATTAATTTACCACTCAATGAAGAGGAACAGACTCAATTTCACAGTGATTTATTTTTAGATCTCGAGGGAAATCTAATCCGTGATCGTTAAAGCAGTTGGCAGACCCTCTCCCGACAAAGCTAATGCATCGGAGACTCCCCAAATAAAATGATTAAAATGATTACGAATCTAATAAATATCTTATTATCGTATAGTAGAGGTAAGTAAGTCTTTAAGTATGTCTAGTAGACGTATAATATGAATGTTTCATCGACACAAAACACGCGGTAAGGATTTGTATCTAATTAAAGTATGACTATTTCATATTTTGACATATTTTATTTTGTAGTCATTGAGTTAATCTGTAAAATTTTAATTTAAAATAATCCAAACCAATCCTCTCTAAATGTCTTTTATGAACGTAGTTTATTAACCCGAGTATAAAAGTTTATAATCTTCCAAAGTTATATATTAAAATTTAGTTTAATAAATTACTATTTATTAAAATTCTACTTTTAAGCTATCTTTTGATTGCTGATTAAGGTAAATAAACTTCAATGTTCATTGAATTATTTTACCAATTTTTATAATCAAAATAATATTTTAACAAAAATTTGATAAACGATCTATGAACTGAGATTAATAAATATCTCTTACTTGCTGCGACGAGAGTTTGATATTTTATCACTAGTCTTCTGCATATTATTGAATATTTAAAAAATGTACATAGGACTATATTAATAGATACATAATATATTAAGAGTTTTATCTCTAAGTTACTAATTCTAATTAACGTGTTTTTTTAAACAATTTTTAAAATTAAAAGTCTATTCATTTAAACTAACCCTCTTCCTCTCAGAAAGAGGAACAATTTTGTGATCCTTGTCTAGTGTATTATAGATGTAGGTACTGGTTTTTATGCCTTGGGCTCACGGTTTTATGACCATACCGTGATTAATTGGCGCTATATATCTAAACAAAACCCTCCCTTGAACGGGCGATGAGAGAGGAGGCGTACCAACTTGCTGCGAAATAAGAGAGAAAGTTCTTTAGCGACACTTTAAAAAATGGATGTCCTACCATAATGTCAAGTTTTCACGCCGAAATGAAATCATCTGAATTCGTGAGGGGGGCCTTAATTTTCAAGTTTTCAAAGTTTGACTGCCTACAAAAGTACTGATGTGTAAATTGTATCACTGGAAAATGAGATTATTTATTCTTATTGGAAACTTCTTCCGACATATTTTTATTTATTTTTTAAAAATATTGTATATATAATTAATTAAATATTGAATTTATTATATGAAATATTATAATGGCTTCCTGTGATGGTGGCGTGTCAACTTTCTTTAAACGTGTTAACAGTAAATTAATATTAGGTAGGTCCTTCATGTTAATTTTTTCTTCATGTTGGTTTGCATTTTGTAAGATTCAGAAAAAGGTTATAACACATTTGATTAATTATATTGATAGTTATTCTATGACGTTAGAAACTCGAAAGTTCATTACCACACTTACAAAATACGTCACTTATTCCAATATTGAGTTAGTTCTATCCAGTCCACCTCATTACACGCTATCTACTTCAGGCACATTCTAATGTTATCCTCCCATCTGATTCTCTGTTTTTCCCGTAGTCTCTCCTAATTGGGTTTGCCAGTCAATAAACTGAACCATATGCATTGCATGGCCTTCACACCGTAATCTACGAGACTTTATTATTATTATTATAAAAAATTACTGTTAAGTGTAGGTTATGTAATTCATCATTATGTAACCTCCACCACTTTCCAAAATCTTAAACCCTTTTTTAAACAAATATCTTCTTCCTAGGCATCTTATTTTCGAACACCAAGTTTCTTTTCATCGTACAGGCTAAGAGACCACGTGTCACAACCACAGAGGACAACAGGTAAAACTATTGTTTTGTATATTTCTAGTTTTACATGCTTTGAAAATAGATGAGATGCCAATAAATTACTTACTTAGTAAAAGCATGTATTTTTAGCTGTATTCTTTTCCCAATTTCCGCTCAAATATCGTTAATGAATGCTAAAACTGTTCCTAAATATTTAAACTCACAAACCATTAATTATATTGTTGCTAAAATAAAACTGATATGAATAGAAAAGGTGGATACAAAGGATGACACTAAATAAAGTTTGCTGGGAATTGAGGGGGGAGTAATTTTAATATTGCGATCTTTAATACTATCTCTAGAGGTGAGTGATAAAGTTTATTTTGTATCAAATCTCTCATTCTTTTTATTATATCCAAATAGTATGTCTTTATAACTGTCAACATATTGCCACTAATACATATTAATACTTTTAAAATATATTTATAAGATAGCGGCAGTTCATTCCCTTTATATAATAGTTTTGCGATTCAATATTTAATATAAAGTAAAGAAACACATTGCTTACAGTAGCCCCATGACTTCTTTGGTGCTGACTGACAGCTGACAGCTTTGAAAAACTACCAGACCAAATTATGTATTCTTACGCCGAACCATATGATCTGAAAAAAACATGTGTTTAGCAGCTGTCACTTCTGACAGTCAAAATGTTGGTATATACCTAAATGTTGACTGTCAGAAGTCAGCACCAAAGAAGCCACGGGGCTACTGTACGTGCATTAACGTACACCAGCTAACACACTCGCTTAAATGGCGAGCCTGTATGTGACCGTAATGGCTTCGCAAATGAAATGAGGTCGACACGGAACGAATGTTTATTCTTTTCAATCTATAGTTTTGTAGTGATCGTATAGTGGCCGCGTTGTTAGTAAAAATAATTAAGTTTCATTTATTTAAATTATTATTTACTATTCATTTGCATCAATTATTTAGCTAGTATGTTAAATTAATTAATGAAATCATATATTTGAGTTACTATTTATTACATTGGTTGGCTTCTAGTATTTCACTTGATACAAGTCCCGCGTCTTGGTTAGTGTGAGAGTGGTGGTCAAAAGATTTAAGATAAATTCACAATATCAATTGCTTTAGCCCTGATGTAATATAACTACTATTAGCTATTAATCCTGGTTCTTTTTTATTATAATAGATAGATTCACGGCGACTAACCGAGCGGCTAACGTGAGGTGTTGATAAAAGATTCGCAAAACTTGACTCCTAAGGGTTGACCCGGGAGCGTTCTTGGCCTAAGCCCAGCGAGACAAGAGTAACAAATCTGCTAAACGACTCAACTGTTGTTTTTTTAATTTCAGGAAAACATTACCATTGGTCCTCAAGATACAACATGGACGAAGTATCCTAACTGTCCACCGGACCTTTAACTCTGTCCAAGACAAGGGAAGAAAGCCATTGTTGTACCTACGTTGACTCTCACAATATGACTTAGTACCTGGCTAGCAGGTTACTAACCTTGCAATACCCCGTTACTGTCTACAAGGTTGTTAAAACATCTTATTTTCTAACGTATGAATAAATAATTGCAGCAACATACATAAAAACTAACGACATTATCATTATTGGGAAATGATTTATATATTGAAAAATGCCCACTACTTTAAAATTAATATCAGCTAGATTAAATATATTTATAGGATGAAGAAATTGGGAGTAGTTTTCAACTAGCATTCAGGCCTCTTTTACAATCTAGTTTCTGAACAAACATTATGAAACATATTATTGTTCCGTACATTGCTACAAGAACTAACTATTTATATTCTTTTAATTTAATTAAGATTTAAAATTGTTTTCCTAAAATCCCATAGGATGTAATCTAGTTTTTAAACAATATTATAACTACTTTAAAAATAATGTTTGTTTGTTATTTAAAAATATAAATAAGGATCAAACACATTTGTTTTAAATTTTATAATTGTAGATTATATGGTCATTTATTAAAATTGAATATACTTTGGAAAAAATAGGTATTTATCAAATTAGAATAGTATAGGTCTGAATTAAAAGTGTTACTATAAAAATAAAAAGAGTTTTAATTTTTTTCCTAAGATTATTTATAATTTTGATAAAACTGATTGCAAAAAAATATTTATACACATTATACTAAAGTTTACAAAATTTATATATATTCTGAAAATTAAAAAATGATATATATATTTGGATTAAATCTTCACTAAAAGCATACATCATAGCTCTGGTTATTTGATTCTAAAATATATAGTATTAAATTTCAACAAAATTAGATTTTTTTAATACAATATAAAAGAGGGGGGGAAAGATTTTGGTTTATCTTAAATAACTATCTCAATTCAAATGTGAGTATAAAAAAGTCGTTTACAAAACACAATTAAATATCTCAGAGTAATTAAAAACATATCACTTTTTGTTTACCCACGACTTGTTTCAACACATAAAATATTAAATCGCTCATTGGACCGATAAAACTAGATCTTTCTTGTCCCCTCTTTCTCCACGATGTTGACAACTCTGGCTCCTAAATTAATATGGGCGCCTTTCGGTCACACTAACGTGTTGACTGCTCAAATCAGACTACCCCTTCCTTCAATTGTTTCAATAATTCAGGGACTCTTACTCGCGTGATGTACTATGTAGACATGTTATTATAACTTGTAGAAACATGTCGCCGAGGTCGGTACGGTTGATTTAGTCGCTGTATTAGAACGTGCAATATTCACATGGGAATTGAAGGGAGGGGGGGAAGAAAAGTGTGGGGGGGGGG
>CABEEJ010000165.1:175065-203088 GCA_901482245.1 Timema douglasi
GAAAAAAAAAAAAAGATTGGATTTGTGTGTGAAATTGACTACGTGTCGTTTAATATGTGAATAATGGTCACTTAGGTACCATTTCCATATGATGTGTTTTTTACAATAAATAAACATATTTTTTTATGTCTAAGCAGATAAAAAATATACATTTTTTACTTTCTTTGTACCCTTTCAAGAAAGCAGTATATTGATCGTTAAAGAAAATCAAACTCGACATTAATTTAATGGGTTAAGAAAGAGACAGGAAGCATTTGAGAGGTAATCTACCCCCATTTTCGCATAATAAAATTGGCAAACCTTTATGGAAAAAATCATCCTCAGTAGAACTTACCGGGATTCGAACCCAAATTTATCCGTCATCAGCAGGACAATCCAACACGAGAGTGATGTCTTCGACCATTTGATCACTGAAGCGGGTTATAATAGATTGTGTCAATCGATTAAGATATAAAAACACATTCCCCCCACCCTGCAAAGTTTCGATGGTCGAAAGTGGTGCAAAGTGGTATCATCTAGAGCACGTGCTGCTCTCTAGTTGGCCGACCGGGAACAGATGCCATAGATTCTGCACCAGATATGGTAGGTATCTGCTAACAAGTATCTTCTAAAATTACATTATTTATTTTCACTCTCGGTGTCAACTTTAATATTATTATTATTATTATTAATATTATTATTATTAGCACTGCGTATTACTACCCGTCCGGGTTATACGCACTTACGCTAATGTGTAATGGTAGGGTGATTGTGAGAAGAAATGGAGGACCTACAGTTTAACGTGGAATCCGAAAGTTTGGTAATCAGATAAATCTGTGCCGGGACCGAGGATTGAACCCCGGCCGCCAGCACAGAAGTTTGACACCTCACCCCTAGACCGAACTTTAATATTATTTTACAATATCATTCAGTCGTTAAAAGTTGCCAGGGTGAGTAGACGCTGTTAAAACCGTACCTGTGATATATTCTCCGCCATTTGGTCTCCATTTGACTAATTATATTTAAGCTCTGCTCTACATTCCTCACTTGTTTCGTTGATACCTGACCGATGAGAACATTCCTGATGTAAAGTTTTAATCAACTCTTCTTACACTTAAAACACTCAATGCTGCGCCATTTATATTATTAATATTGTTCTATAGGTATTAATATTAGTTATAAAAAGTAGCAGTTGAATATCACATGACTTGACGTATGGATCTATGTAAAATTGTTTTAGTAACCTTTATGCTGTCAAAATCCAGGACATAATTATAAGATTTAAGGTTTTAAATGTATGTTACGTACCCCTAGGGCACAGAGAAGGAGTTGTCTGTGCCCTAGGGTTAAACACCATACTCGTATTTACCAGGAACTACTAGGAACTAGGGGTTCTGTTTTTCCTTACGTCCGTTGCCTTGTGCAAATTACTTATTATTTGGGCATAGATTACCCTTTAAAAATATTATGTTGTAGTTTTTTACTTTCTAGCATCCTAGTGGGGTAGAGAAAGTACTGTGACCGTAAAAAAAAAATCTGAGATTTAGATGGATGTTGACGTTTCATGATCCCCTAAACCATAAAAAGTTTTTTTTTAATGCCATCTGTTTGTCAAGTCTATAACTCGGACTAGATCCTAAGCCATTTTAGCAATATTACTAACTCTTGATATCTAAAGGATTTTCATAAGGTTCCTTAGATTTATATAATTCCAAAAACCCCTCTAACACTAAAATCAAGGGTAGTTTATTTAAGAATGAAGAGAGGGGGAAAAAGTTGATTTTCTAACAACCTGCTCTAACGATTTTGATTAAATGTTATAAGCAGGCATTGTTTAGCTTTACAAACGAAATGGTGCATATAATTTTAGCACGTAACTGATTTTTTGAACCTACGTTACTGCCCATTCGCCATAGGAGTGGTGGTAACTGACAAACAGCCAAATACATCAGATCCACTATCATGTATCCATGAATATATGACAATGACGTGCGGAAATCGTCGGCTACAAATAATGTGTGTTTTTATTAAGATCACATTTGTAGCCTACGATTACCGCACGTCCATCATAGACTCTGCCTTAAAATATGAGCGAATAATGACCATGGGCAGGGGACGATTCCTGGATAGCTCAGTGGTTAGAGCATTGGCGTACTAAGCCTAAAGTCCCTTGTTCGATTCCCGTGTCCAGGTGTCATTTGTCAATTTCCAGAATATAACTTAAGATAACCTAAACTAACCAAACCCGCCTCCCCCTTCAATCCAGGGTGTACGAAATTATCACTCCGAAGCTGACCCGTACCTGGTTCGCCCCCCTGCTCGACCCTTTGGGCGCAATTGTCGCGGTACACAATTGTCAGGACAGTCAAAACTTTCACATCAAGCAATTTGTTTTAATTGTTTTCTACTTTCAACCGTTTTTACATCTTCTGCTGTCGGGAAACATTTATTTTTCTTGCGAGACCTCTCAAATCCAAATTCTCTCAGACTTGTATTGCCATTTCACCCATTGTGGCGTTTGGTGACAAGGTTACTCAACGTAGCCTTAGAATATGCAGTCACAGAAGCGGGTCTATGGACGATATTATGACAGGGTTCAAGATGTTATCAAAATGTTGTTGAAGTCTCTAAAAATCCGAAATTACAAGATGTCTGAACATAATACAAAATCTGTGACTTGGACAACCAAGAATTTTGACATTTTGGTGAATTTTAGCCTTACTACAACTCATATATCCTGTTTGAGTATCAGTTTAAAAAAATATAAATTTAATCATGATAATTTTCTGTCACACATTTATTAGAACTAATATTTTTATAGAAGTATCTGTACTTGGACCAATTCATCCATTTATGGGAGGGAGTGTACCGACACCACTTTAATCTACAAGGAAACAATTGCCGACCGGCAGGCCTACGAGACAGGAACAAAAGAGGTGAAACGAAAGGGAGTCCCCGATAAAAAAAAAAGAATAAAGAAAAGAATCCAATACGACTATGAGAAAGAAGTTCGAGCTGCGCATAGCAAGGAGAAAAGGGGGGCAGGGGAGTTAGGGGTGCGACTGAGTAGAGGAACTAAAAGAATTGCATGCTGGGGCTCAAGAGAAGCTCTACTAAATATAAAAGTAGACCTTATATCTACAATAACATTCGGTTATGTTTAATTTACTCTTGGCCACAATTTAAAAGATACAATGTGATATTTCATTATCAAACTATATTTACCATTTATTTAATACTAACCCGCTTCCGTGTCCACGTGGTCTAACGCGCTACTCTTGTGTTAGACTAGACTGCCGAAAACACGGATATCAGGGTTCGATCCCAGTCGGGTGCACTGAGGGTGGTTTTCCTAAATTATTTTATTCTCCTTTCATGCAAATGCGGATGCACTTACTTTCAACCAAAACTTACTATTCCTTAATCCATTAGGGTAAATTAGTGTATAGGCCTATAGCCCGTAAGACGCGGTGCAAAAAAATAAAATAAATACATATAATATATATATATATATATAAAATATATACAATATAGGAGTTTTTTAAAAATAAAGTATCGTTTTGAAATTCGGACGCTGCAGTATCGCGGCTGCCTTTCCGCGCATGCGCGTTGAATACCTCCATCTGCCCTTCCGCGCATGCGCGTTGAGTACCTCAGTCTTTTGGCTAGCCACAGACGTCATTACGGAAGAAGTCTACCGTGTTTACGTCTGTTTGTGAGTATTTAAAATGGCTCAATCCCGCCGACTGTGAAATACGCTATGTTATTCGTTTTCTTCATAAAAAAGATGTGAAAGTGGCTGAAATTCATAGGCTTATCAGTGAAGTGTATGGAGAAAACATTATGAGCGAAGGAATGGTAAGAAAATGGGCTAGAGCACTTAAATATGGCCGCACGAATGTCCATGATGAGGAATGAAGTGGGCGACCTTCTGTCATTACTGAAAACTTGGTGCAGAAAGTTGATGTAAAAGTTCAAGAGAGCAGACGCATTGCGATTTCATTTTTATCTAACGAGTTTCCTCAAGTTTCAAAAAGTGTTCTTTATGGAATTGTAACAGAACACTTAAATTATCGTAAGTTGTGTTCACGATGGGTACCTAAAATGTTGACTGAGGTGCACAAAACCAAACTTTTAGCCAGTGCGTTGACTTTCCTTGAGCAATGCAGTGATTCCGATGATGGTTTTTAAGCCAAATTGTCACAGGTGACGAAACATGGGTGGCTCATGCTTCACCGGAATCGAAACAACAATCCATGGAATGGCGGCATTCAACGTCACCCAAGAAAGTGAAGTTCAAGAAAACAATTTCAACCCGAAAAATTATGTGTACTGTGTTTTGGGATAGGAAGGGGGTGTTTCTTGTGGATTTTTTTTTTTTTGCCTCGTGGCGACACAATAAAATCTGAGATCTATTGTGAGACCTTAACTAAACTGCTCCGTGAAATAAAAAAAAAGGCGTGGCACGCTGAGTAAGGGGATTGTTTTGCTTCATGACAAAACCCGTCCCCATGTGGCTAGTCGTACCCGAGATCTCATCGCATCATTTGGCTGGAAACAACTTGATCACCCTCCATACAGTCCCGATGGAAACGAATGTTTAAGTATTTGGGCATGCTAAACATCAAGTTTAATTTAATTTTAAATGTTATTCTCACCCTTAATTTCAAAGAAATAAGGAACTTAACTACATAAACGCAAAACAACAACAACAACAACAAAAACAACATAAATTAACCTAAAGCAACGCATTTGATAACGAATTCAAAGCAGGCATTGTAAATTCACAACATGTTACCCACCCAGATAGTGTTAAAACCATTTTCATGGCTGCAAAAAAAAAAAGAGTCACTTGGCATTAAAAAAAAAAAAGAACGATAAACTATAGACCGTGAACTTAGCAGTCCCATCCCTCTGATTGGAAATTGTGTTTTGATTTGCACAATGTGGTTAAATCTGGTTGAATTTGGGACTGATACGACCGAATATCTGGATATGCATTGAGCCGGGATCTTTTTTTTTCTTTTCTTAGTAGCCACATATGCAGAGAATCCTGACCCACATAAGTAAGTTATTGCAAAAGGAAAAAGTATTATTTTCGTTCTATCTGACCAAACTTCAAATTCGTCTCGTAGCTGACATAAAATTTCTGATAGTGACTTGTTTGCTGCAAAATTCTCTTTTACCGCAGAATTTGATGTCAAATCATTCAAGCACTCATAATGCTCCGATACCAGGTTGGCTTTTCAGACATTCAAATCAATAACATTGCACTGCTACTTTATTTGTTTCGACTCTCGACTGTATACCGACTGAACTTCAACTGACAGAAGGTACGAAGAAACATGAATTTTTAATATCCAATAGAAACTTCCCAGAAAATTCTGAAAAGGTGTCGAAGCAAACAATCGTATCTGAAAGCGTGGTGAAGTTCTCAGAGAGACGGGGTGAACTGGAACCCTCCCGTCTCTCTGTCTGGTTTCACCGTGTGCAGTCTATAAATAATGTCTTCCCAAAACTTACCTATACACATTTTGTGGATGCACAAATTCACACTTTTGATATCACGTAGCATTTTATTTTTATTTTTTTCCAATCTATTAGCGGAGCACTTTGAGATGCTTTGCGGAGCACACTTTGGGAACCGCTGGTCTAGAGTCATATGAATATGATGAAATCACGGAAAGACTGTGGAGTTGCTTCTAAAATGGACAGTCATTTTTACTTTCTCGGTATCTTACAGGTAGAGAAAGTATTGTGATCATAAAAAAAAAAATCGAACTCAAGTTTTTTATGAATCTCGACATTTCATGTCCCCCCCCGAATCTGAAAAGGCTGTTTTTGAATTTCCGTCTGACTGTTTGTCTCTCCAACTAGAGCCTAAACTATTTAACCGATCAGGCTAAAACTTGGTATTTGGGTTTCCATAAGGTTGCCCTGAGGGATTTTTGGAATTGGATATCCAACCCTAAAATTAAGGGTAGTTTACTGAAGGGCAAAAAGAGAAAAAGTCGATTTTCCCAAAATCGGCTCAAAAGATTTTGATTAAATTTCATTTCAAAACATTTATAAATATACTAAGTAAAATTGATACTCTCAATATTTCGGTAAAATGAATTTAAGGGCTCTGGTCTGATGCATAAATTCTCACTTTTGGTCTAATATCTACTAAACTATTTGAGATATGAAATCACTTATTGTAAATATGTAGTTTATTTATAATACAAATATTTTATTCGCAACAAATTTTCATAGAAACCAATAACTTTAAAGGTATACGCATATATATATAATTTTTCGTACACTAAAGGTAAAGTATTGCGACAATAAAAAAAAATCTAACCTGAAATAATGTTGGATGTCGACGTATCATGAGTCCCCCCTCCCCCTACAAAAACCCTAAAAAAGTGGCTTTTATAACGCGGTCTATCTAACCCTAAAATTAATAGCAGTTTACTAAAGGGTGAAAAGAGAAAAATTTCATTTTCTCAAAATCGGCTATAACTATTCTTACTCTCTCATTTTAGACTCAATAGTCAATAATTACTTATTTAATTGGTCAAAATTAATAAAAGAGAAATGTATTAGCAATGCAATAAACATAAGATATCCCCCTACTAAGGTGACGAATATTTTAGATACAAATGAAAACGTTAATTCTTTAAAAATAAAATTATGAAATTTAAAACCATAAATAAAAATGTTTTACGTATGTCTAACGCAATTGGTTGTCGGGTTTGCTAGTGTATATTATAATAAGAGTTTTGAGTAAATATCTCCATTTCTAAAAAATAGAGTGTATTAGCGTCTGTGTATTTTAAATTCAAAATTCATCTGTAAAATTTAAAACCATTTGTTTTGTTTAATTTATGACTTAAAATTTCTAATCGCTCCTATCATTCCCGTTTGTATATTAAAACTAGTTGTAAAATAATCAAAATTAAATTAAACATCTGCTGAGCATTTGAATTAAATTTAATTGAAAAACATTAAATCACAATCACATTATGATATATTTTTAAACATTTTGTTCTGGTTCTAGAATAAAATAATGGCTTGAAAGCACGTTTTTCGAAGCTTAATTTTTTTTTAATCTGGGGGCCTCACATCCCCCGGTAGTGCGTTCTGGTAGCTAAAATTGTATAGCTCAACCACTGTACATAAGCGTACAGTAAATTTAACAAGTATTTTCCATTAATATAATTCAGTAATAATGTGGAACAAATTCTTTTATTAGACCGCAGTTATTTATAGTATTTTATCTAAATTAATGTGTTTCTCTGTTTGAAGGTAAGAGTAATATATTCTATGCACACATTTATTTGTCTATAGCAACACAAAAATCACTTTTACACCGAAATTAATAACTATTGAATCATGATTAGAACCAGTTTTTCATTGTCTTGACTATACTGTCGTAACTAAATATATGGAGCTTTAAATGTGACCTTCAAAACAAAACATATAGTAATAATTTGAATTCAAATTGCATAAGGGAACAAGAACCAGCCAATCCTCAGATAATACTTATAATACAGTGAGTCATTAAAATATTGTATTATCCACTGTTCAGTTAACACCCCGCCAGCATGCTAATACAATGGATAATATTTTTTTTTTCAAATGAGTGAATCCATTACAAAATTAAATGGATTATAAATATCGTCAACGATAATAAATCAACTCCTATGTGTCGATAGTAAACTTTTAATAAACAAGCTATAATTTACATCGCATGAATATACTCGTACAAAATAATTAACCAAAAAACAATTTTGCATGCAACAATTTTCTTATGTATTTCTTGTCAACAAGTCTTAGTACCCATTTGGGCTTTACACACATGTACCGATTATGCTAACGTGTTAAAGATCAGGAAGGTTTCACTCAGAGGATTCGTACCCACGTTTGATTGGAGGGAGAGTGGAAAACAATTATTGGAAAAACCACCCTCAGTATATCCGACTGAGATTTTAACCTCGATCTCCCCTTCATCGGCAGTTTAGACTACTATAAAAGTTGCTCGTTAGAACTTTTAATACACAGACGAAGCTTCAATAAAAAAAAGAATTTTTTTCCAATAAATTGCGCAAACCTTCAATATTACGATTACATGGTCAATATTATTGTACTATACGCAATTTCGCACAATAATACTTACCGTGTAAGGTAACCTTTCGCTAGGAAGGGCCTTAACTGATAAATATAAAAGTAGCTATATATAGTTTCACGTATTCATAAGTCAGGTCATGTGATCTAGAGATTTCCCTTTTGATAGATATTATCAATACCTTTAAAACTATACTACTAAAATGTTAAAATTTTTGTTGAAAAATAATGTTTTTTGTAGTATATCTAAAGGCCCTTTGTTTGAAAACAGGACTGTAGATACCAAACCAAACACTTATTTGATACCTTGTTAAAGGTCCCCCCCCTCCCCCCCTCTCCTGTATCTGAATCAAGTACACGTCAAGTTCACTAGAATCCAGGTGGCACTGGAAGACAGAAGACTACGCCTGCAGAGGTCGAGTTAATGGGTGCCGTTTGCATTCCATTAGCGATTCCAGGAGGCGGTGATTCACTGGAGGGGAGTCGGCAGGATTACAAGTTAGTAGTACAGTCACAAGTATGGGGGGAGAAAAATAAACACACTAATGCACTGTACTTACAAAATTAACGAAGTTTGCCCCCCGCCCTCCTCCCACCAATTAAGTTTCCACTTTAACTTTGAGGTTATCGAGATCACGTACCATTAAAGGTCTGGTGAATGTGGGATCCGACATTTTAGCACAGGTTCCCTATTCGTCTTGTAAATTATTACTAAACGAATAGTTTCCGTTCACGTATTAAGGTAAGATGGAAGGGGATGTGAGGAAAATACAGTGTTTTTTAGCAGTTTTTTTATGGCAAAAACTTTTTTTTTGCCCAAAATAAATACGATATTGCTCCAGTACGAACATAAGAGTTTAATTTTCTTCCCATGGCGACCTCAACATTTCTTGAACATCTGTCAAGGGTGTCCTGGAATCTAATGAACACTTTTTATCTTCATTCAAAAAGTTTCTCATCTAATACCGCTAGTCTCGTCGCAGATATTCAACAACTGTTGATATCACCATGTTAAGAAATCCAAACCATGTTTATACTGAGTAATATTTTACTCATTTTATAAAAAACAATTGCCATAAAAACTTCAAAAACAACTGGCCTTTTCTAGCGTTCCCTTCATCCCACCCTAAAGTGGGTGGCTTTATATGGTATGCTATAAAAGGTAAATAATTTATAATTTTGTATAGCAAATAATTTTTTTTCA
This sequence comes from Timema douglasi, assembly GCA_901482245.1. Lineage (NCBI taxonomy): Eukaryota > Metazoa > Arthropoda > Insecta > Phasmatodea > Timematidae > Timema > Timema douglasi. The sequence goes on from CABEEJ010000165.1 coordinate 184,358, forward strand.
TCCAAAATAAATAAAATATTTCTCCAGTAAAAATGTAGAGTTTAATTTTCTTCTCGTGGTGATATCAACAGTTGCTGAATATCTGTCGTGAGCCTAGCGGAACAAGATGAGAAACATTTTAAATGAAGAGAAAATGTTGTCATACAATTCCAGGACACCCTTGACAGATGTTTATATCACCAAATGAAGAAAACTAAACTTTATGTTTATACTGGAACAATATTTTGATTTATCTTGGCAAAAAAAAAAAGTCTTAACATAAAAAAATGTCAAAAGTCTGCCCTTAGCTCATGTTCCCTACAGTTGTTGTCGGTCGTGTGGGTGTTTTAGTTCCTCACAACCTAATCCACTTAGTGTCGGGTTTGGGTTCGTGCCTAACGTATTAATGACGAATAAATGGTCTTACAATAAACTGGAATGCCAATGATAGGGGTTCAAATCCATGTGTTGTTTACTTACTGTTATATTTACTACATTGCTTTCCATGCAAATTCGGCTACACGTCCTGTGAATCCTACCTACTTCATCATTATTACATTTAATACACAAGTATTTAACCTGAAGGGATGGTAAGACGTGGTGCTATAAAAACCCAATGCACTCCAAATCTTTTTAACTTAATAGTAAACCATATTTCAAAAACATAAATTTGTAAAGCAACAAGTAAAACAAATCATTATTTCACTTTCCTCCCCACATCTCTCGTTCATGTTATATTATTATTATCATCACCGCTTCTTACTACCCGTTCGGGTTATACGCACTTACGCTAATGTGTAATGGTAGGGTGATTGTGAGATGAAATTGAGCACCTTCAGTTTAACGTGGAATCCGAACCACGGAGGAGGCCTGGCATTCCCCACATTCACAGGATGTCTTGCCAGAGGTGAAGGAAGGATTTGGTAATCAGATAAATCTATGCCGGTACCGAGGATTGAACCCCGGCCGCTGGCATAGAAGTCTGACACCTTACCCCAAGACCGCCAGGTCACCGACTTCATGTTATAAAAATACATTAATTACTCTAGTGGAATAGGAATTAGTGAAGGTATAATTTCATAAGGAATGTTGGCTTATTTATGTGGAGGAAGAATGAAAAACAAAATATAAAAAAAACCCACCCCGAACGTGCCTCACCAGGATTTGAAACCCGATCCCCCTTTCCCAAAAAATTCAGATTAGCACAAGATCCACTCATATTTATACAATCGTTTGCATATATTAGTGAGTTAGATTATATTTGATGCAAAAAAAAGAAGTAAAATACTTAAACAGATATAACCTACAAATAAACATGAAATTTGTTCAATGTTTCAGTTTAATATTTAAATTGTTCACCCACATTTTTTCTTAATTTAATTTTGTACAGTGGCTGTCTTGTTTCTTTTAAACGTATTTTTGTTTAATATTTCAAAAAAAATTGTATATAATATATCTACGTATAACCTAAACGTGTGATAAGAGGTGTTGCTAAATTTATATGAATATATATAAATCGCGAGACATATTAGGGATGTGCGAAGGCCACTTTTAAATGAGGAGCCTAGTCGAAGTGAAGCTTGAAACATGCGAAGAAAAGAAAGTCGATGATAGGATTTTGGTTATGTTCAATAAACTTAAGTATTCATTTTTAAATCAACCATTTAAGTACCCGCTTTTTATCTACGTCTACGTTATGGGTGTTGCTATTTATTATCAGTCGGTGTTAAAATACCGTTTATTAGTGGTTCTGAAACTATCATATTTTGAAATATGCGCAATAGTTAGCGATATATATATATATCAAATCTCTTAGTAATTTATAGATGGTTTATCCTTCAGAAGATTACTGTTATAGGTGTCGAAGCGAAGGAGATTTGTAGCTTGACTCCAACTTATAACAAATCTAAAAAAAAAAAAAGTATCTCGAATAAAATACTTATGAATACCTTGACGTAAAATAAATTTTTTAAGGAATTGATAAAAGGAATTATTATATAAACGTGTTTTGTTTGTATAGTAACAAAGTCACCAAAGATATATTAGAACATTTATTAAAAGAGTGTTTTATTTGTCTACACTAATATTATAAAGAGGAAAGATTTGATTTTTTGTTTTTGTAATGGATAAACTCAAAAACTACTGGCCCGATTTAAAAAATTCTTTCACCAATATAAAGCTACATTATCAGCGAGTAACATAGGCTATAATTTAATTTTAAAATTTAATTTACTCCCTATAAAAATGTTGATAGTCACTCATATTTTATGGTAGAGTCTATGATGATTCTTCAATATGTTTGTTGAAAATCATAATATGGGGAGGAGGGTCTAGTTGTTTATAAATCAGTAGCCATTGCAAACAAAATAACATTTATCAATGACAATAAACCTTAAAGAATTTTTTTTAAATTTAATTTCAAATATTTTTACTTTAATTCAACCAAAATAATTGTACTACGTACACTTTTAAAGATTCTAGGACTCAAATTTGGATTCGAAATTAAAAAGAAAATTTTAGATTAGAAATTGGTATTAGAAACATTTAGGAATAGAACCATCTCAATAATTTAGTCAAGGATAAAATATGAGTTTGATGATATGGAGTAATATAGGTTGAAATTATATTTATATACATTTTATATTAGAAAGTATTTTGTCTAGTCCTAAAACAAAAAGAAAATGTCTTGTGAGTGCGCATCCAACAAGCAGGTGCGACTAATTGTAGACTGAGCATTACTGAGCAAAAGTCTTGGGTTTAATTCACGGTATGGTGAAAAATTCATCATTAGTGAAATTGGGAGTTCCTCATTCACAGTTATGAATTAATGACTGGGAAGAAAAGGGTGGGTTGTTCTAGATTTAAGTTAGTTTATAGCTTGTGTACTGATATAGTCGGTGTGTTCAGAAACTGCGGGTTAAATACCTCAGATACATTGATTTATGTAATTGTTATATAACCAATAATAGCTCATGTTTTAATTTCTCATACCTTTATTAAAAAGTTTTATTTTAGTTTAAAGGCCGTATGCAAGAACGAAAATGAGATAAGTAGAATGTCAAGTGAGAAATAAAGGACGTTGATTTGCAATCTAATTTTATTATTGATTCGTGTGTATCACAAACTCATACGGGATGGTTGTCCACATGTCTTGATAGCTGAATCAAATTAATTAGGGTGCGTATGTGCAGACAGCACAGTAGCAAGAAAATAAATGCCATTTCACTTCTCACGACGTAAGGTGCCCAACTTACAGACCAGTGACTATCCTCCCACCCGTACTCCGTATCATACTAGAAACAGAGCAACAACCGATATCTGGTCCGATTCACACGAAATCAACGACTGCCTGCGATACGTTGACACGAATATTTAGTGACTGGACTAACTTGATTACCGAGGGACAAACATACTGTTTATTTACTGTTGTGTATTAAGGGGTTGAAGTTGGAAAGGGGTTGTTAGGGTGGAAAGGATGTGAGTTGAGGAATGAGGTAGTCTATCACTGTACAAACACGCAATAACATCCCATCCATCGTTGGAGGGGTGGGTTAATTTGAGAAAAAAAAAATATTTAGGTAACTATTTTGGAGGTAAAAAAAATCCAGAGAGGCCACACTAATTTAAATTTTAACCTTATTTTCAGATTAAATTGTATTATATTAAATTCAATCTCTATTTAATCGTAATAGATCTGACTTTGTTTGAAACTATTAAGCTTTTTAAGAGACTTTCATATAAATGTAATACATGAAACAATTGCATGATTATGTTAAAAATATCAGATAAACTTTTGGCCAACAAATACATCCAAAAGTAATTAAATATTAAAATTATAATATTGTTATATTTATACTTAAATGGTTTTAAAACGAAATCTCCGAGTGGGTTTCATATAAAATTTGTTTTAGAAATTAATTTTTTTCCGTTTAGCTTGTTGAATGATCCCTGAGCTTTTAAATACGCTACCATATTTAGTGGATATTAATATAACAAAGATATAAAGTTGGATTATCACTAGATAAACCTTTAAGACGATATAAAAATAAATGTCCTTAACCCAAAATTGGTAAAAAGTGAATGTATTTATTTTATATCTTTCTTAATTGACACCATTTACATCTTTGGTTGACTTATAGATACATTAAGGAACGTTTATTAACGTTTTATACTCTTTGATAACTTATCATATATTCCAACTAGAGTATAAATCATGCACTTAACCCTTTCTTCAGTATACCTTGTGGGAAATACGGCTTAGAAGTAAAGTTCAAAGACGAACAAACAACAGTGTGTCAAGTGTATATTCAATTATATTCACATTAAGATCGACTCCAGATAATCTCTCAACATTATTAATTATATAAAGAGCAATGTTTAAATAAAACATTCATAATAAACTTAACCATTTTACAGCATTACCATAATTCCCATTTTAAATGATGATGATTTTAATCTAAGCTCAAACATGTCTCTTATTCAACTAGTTTTAAAAAATAACCAAAGTTTAGATTAAAACAAGTTCATATTATAACGTTATACTAAACAGATTATGTAAATTTGGTAATTGATAACTTAGAATTTAATTTAATACTGTTCACTACGTTAAGTTAACTTTTATTAACCTCAAATATTGCATTTATTTTATTCTTTTAAAGATTTTTTTTTAACTCGTGTAGCCAGTTGAAAAGTAAGCCTATATGTGTTAATTAAAGTCATATGATTAGAAATATAGATAATTTAAAATGAATTATAGAAAGTGTGACTATCTTTCTAGAGTTAAATCATTGGAGATAAATTGCTCCCACCCAAGTATTGTCTGTTTTAGTATAAAACACTTAGCACCCGTACAGGTTTACATGTGGACTAAGTTGCCTACATAATCTGATATTTGATTTATCGCTGACGGGGATTAACCCCGCGTCAACATACTGAGGTTGGTTTTCCCTACATAGATTTTCCACTCTCCCACCACGTAAACGCGGGTACCTACCTTATAAAATTGGAACTTATTCACACCTACCAACCTAATATCCTGCGGTGACCTGGCAGTCTAGGGGTAAGGTGTCAGACTTCTGTGCTGGTGGCCGGAGTTTAATCCTCGGTCCCGACACAGATTTATCTGATTACCAAACCCTTCCTTCACCTCTGACAAGACATCTTGTGAATGTGGGGAATGCCAGGCCTCCACCGTGGTTCGGATTCCACGTTAAACTGTAGGTCCTCCATTTCATCTCACAATCACCCTACCATTACACATTAGCGTAAGTGCGTATAACCCGAACGGGTAGTAAGACGCGGTGCTAATAATAATAATATCTTGCGTTGATAATTCCTCTCAGCTACCACTTATCCATGCTTTTCAAGTATAACATTTTAAATACTCGGAGGTATGGTCGGATTTTATGAGAAAAAACCTTGTCGGTCATCAAAAATTGACACTGCTATAAAAATGTATGTTGTTTCCAGATGTAATCTAAGTAAAGTGCAATCCAAGTTTATTTAGGAAGAAATTTATATAAGGGCTGTAAAAGTTTCTAGATTATGTTTTCATGTGTCCATGCCTCAAGTCATGTTATCTTTGGCTGTAGCTCTTGATAGCTATTATCAATACCTGCAAAAATAAGCAAAAATAAAACCAAGAGGAAGATCAAGGATGGGGGACAAATGAATCGGATTACGAAAGATGTTGACAAGAACAATCATAAAGGTGTGAAAGACCTGGCTAATGATTGGCAGGAGTGAAGAACTGCAGCGAGCCAATCAAAGGATTGATGACAAATTATGATGAAAAACACTAAGAAAAATATTAAAATGTTATAATGGAAACCATTCCCACTCTTTTGCAATTAAATAAATGGCGAAGTTTAAGAAATTGAACGGGTTACAATTAAAGCCGCATTAATCAACACACAGCTGGAGGCAGGAATCAAACCTGGAATCTTGGATAAAAGGTATTATATGCTCTACAAGAGAGATAAATTTACAAAAGAGAGTATAGAAGCGCTTAGCTAAAGGCTCCAATCTTGATTCCCTTATCCAGGTGTCATTTTCTTTTTCAAATTCACGAAAGCTTCAATTACGGCAGCAAATAAAGAGATTTATATTTTATCATTATCCCTCCGTATGAAAATTGGAATGTTATATATTTTCTTATATATAAATACCGAATCTTTCTACCCGTTAGGTTTCTACGCTTTCTTTTAATTTTCATCATTGAAACAGTGTTCCAACTAAAATATTATATGTACCGAAACCTTTCTAGAAGTTTGCGTCCAAGATCTCTTTTGCACAAAGATGTAACGTATCTTGTAATCATATTAACAAAACCACGTAGTGCCACCCTTGCATAATCGAGTTATTCGGGTGCTCTGTGCGCGCGCGCAAACGCGCCCTTTTCCAGTACAAAACTGTCCCCACACTCACGCCAAAGGAGAAAGTAATTCCATTTCCATTCAAGGGTACACTCTAAGCAAAACGTAGAATAATACATTAATTTGATATCTCCCTACGGTGACAGAAAAAGGGAGAGGGGGTGTTTGGGGTCTACATTAAATTAAGGAGGTGCAATTGAGCTGAATTTTTTATTTTTTTTTGCAAAATTGTTTCATGTAGCACTCCCACAAAGTAAATAACTTAGTCGTAAAAATATTAAGGATAAAGTGGGAATTAAAGGGGAAAATCAAACTTCACATATTTTCCAAGGCGGCAACTTATGTTTCGAACACCCAAGAACCCCAGTCAAATAATTAAAAAAAAATTAATTTAGAGATTACATACCTCTTTTAAGTATAATCGCAAGTGCATTAGAAAGGTCTAATGATTGTCTAACAGGTGGCAGCACTAACTCAATTTGAGCTAAAACTATACTTTATCCCATTTTTACCCTGAATCCTTAAAATTTTAACATGGTTATTGTTATATGCTACGCACTGATGTACAATTATAAGCAATTAACTTGAGGGTGCTATGGTATTTATCTATCAGGAAATTGTTTTAATACTTTCTTTTTTTTTATTAACGCGCCACACTAACCTATTGGATTATGAGTACATGAAATATTTACATTAATATGTTAGAGATGAGGAAGGTTGAATTTAGAAGATGATTATCCGCGTGGAGGTAGAGTTGAAAACCCTTGACGGAATTATCACTCTCAGTACACACGTCCAGAATTTCAACTACTCTCTCCTCACTATCGGAAGTCCAGTTTATTGCGAGATAGACACCTTTGACTATTTGACCACCAAGGAGAGTACTTTTAGTCGGAAGTTAATGATAAACAATAATACAGTAAAACAACAGTACAAACTTATATCATAAGCTAGAATATAGTATTGGTTAATAAAGTATAGCCATGTTATGTATTTAAAAAAAATGCACTGGCCAATTATATACTTTAGCATTAGGCCTTATAAAATTGTAATAATTATTTTTATATATTGACTATGTTTTAGTATAATAGGGTACAAATATTGTCGAATGAAATGTTTAAAAATAGAGCTTTTTAGCTTTGAGTGAAATAATGTTTCAGGTATATGTGTTGTAATAAGTAAGAACAGGTATACAATTATTCAACTAATTTAGAACACCAACATTTGAATAAAGCAGCAATACTTGTTCTAACACTTAATTTTAAGTATGTGGTTCTAAAATAATAATTTGACTCTTACCTTCGAAAGATGAGTCAAATTTAGTACCTTTAATTACTTTAATAGTTACTCCCAATTCAAATAAATCAATTTAATATGTTTTTGCGTCAGGAAAAACGCATTTTTTTAATTTAATTATCTTCATATTCCCAATGCACATAAGTATATCAAAAGTATCCTAAAACACTAATAGAATAATTATTGAGACAGCAATTAAGACAATTTCACAAATACATACACATATAAACAGTGTGTTAACATAAATAAAAAAAATCTTTCGGAATTGGGGATACATTGAAAATAAAGGTTACCCAACATTTCAAGAAATATTCTCACTATTTCGTTATTTTATCCATATCTCGTTTACACGATAAAGTAAAAATCAACTATGTTTTAGAACAACTCCTAAACAGGTCATACGGAACCATAAATATACTCGAGTGAATAAAACAGTTGAATATGGAAAAACAATTTTAGATGTTCATTTTTAAATCAACAATCCTAAAAGAAAGAAAAGCCAAAACGTTTATCAATAGCCATGCATGTTTTTCTAAAAACCGGTTGATTTACATCAAATACCGACGTTGAAAACGCGCTGATCTGATTGTCTGCTTTTCTTTCTTTCTTGTGTTCGCTAGAATTGATCTGGAAAACAAATTGACACTGAACACTGAAAACAAATACAGAATATTTAATAAGGAATCACAGAAGAAAAAAAAAGATGTGTAGCTAGGGAGTTGTAAATGAAGTATTGGAAAGGTTTACACGGATCGTGTTTACCTAACATATAAATAATCAGTTCCCAAACTAGTCCCTACCTTCCATCAAAAGTATCAAGGAATCTTTTGTTTGGTTATGCAAGGGTGTCTTAAAAAATAATAGCACATCCGATAACATCACAACATGAAATAAATCAACAAATTGACAGTATTTAATTTTTTTAAATTGATTATAATGTTTTATATTGCAGATCTATAATATGACAATTTATAATAACATTCCCAGACCAATGATTGACCGGTTTAAGGCGTCACTATTTTTGCAATATACCTGTTCGATGGTAATGGGGGAAAAGCAAAGGTTTAGTCTCAGCTGAGTTCTTTAAGTTTTCCGCTTAGATTTTATCACTGTAGATTTTTAATAGCTTCTTCACGATATTGCGAGTTTCTTCTCAAATATATTGCTCATTCCTACTACTTTTTATGTGGAATAAACATTTAAAAAAGATATATTAAGAAGTAAAATCGATTATCACTCGCGTCAGCTGTACTTTTACGTTTAGGTAGATTTGTTTTAAAATATACCATGAAAAATAGCTTTCACATTTTAGTCTTCAAATTTCTTTGTCGTAGTGGATTTTGAACTCTAAATTTCTTGATTGGGGAGAAATTCTCATTTAAATGCTTGTCTTTGCTACTCTCTTTTTATGTATCTTTAATATGATTACGATATTATTAATAAAAATACAGCAAATAAAAATAATTTTTTATTATTTGAATTTTATTCTTTCAGAATAAGTTAATAAATTCACTTTATTAATAAAGACCATTATTATTATTATTATTATTATTATTATTATTATACCAACTATACTCAAATATACTGTATTATATATGAGAAGGAAATCTGGGTTTGAAAACCGGTCGGGTGCCCTGAAGGTGACTTTTTTCCAAAGCGATTTTCCTCTTTCTTTCCAAACAAATGTTGGCACACTTCCTAAAATTTCAATCTAAGACATTAGTCGCACGTACAGTTAAGATGTACTATGGTTTATTATTATTATCATCATTGATAATTTTGTAAAATAACAATATTTAAAAACCACATAATGCTCTAGATCTTAGTGCATGAAACCAGACAGGGAAACTGTTTGCCAAACCCAACATTTTGGGAATATGATGAACATTAAAATACATTTTGGGTTATATTTTTCTTAATCGATATACTTTCTGCATTCTTCATATATATGAATAATAAAACCAAATATACTGCATCGATATTATGAAACAAACTTTTGAGATTAATATTTATTTATGTTCATAAGACTTTCTTTGTACTTTGTATATCTGAGAAAGTAAAGAAAAATAATTATAAAACATTTTTGAGGCAATATTTTGCCATCGATATATTTCACAATCACAAGACTTTCTGTGTGTATCGTATATATGATAGAGTAAGCCAGGAATACTTCATCAATATTTCCAGGCAAAATTAGAAACTTTGTGTTCTTTAAATGCGGTAGTAATTTGTAAATGGTAGCGCTTATTGTGGCGAGTAGGCAGCCATTATATCCGCGTTATTTTGAATAATGGGTGCAAGCAGCATATTACCAGCACTGTCGCTGCAGATGAAATTCTCTAAATGTCCACAGTTAATCCTCCGGAGGGCAATAAATATCCTGGCAAACTACGTCAGTTGGTTCAAAACTACGCCAAGTATTTTATATGCGTAGATACGAGAAGCGTTTATGTCTAGCAACATTTTTTTTTACTAATGAAAAATGTTTTTGAAAACATAAAAGTTTCATAAAATAGTTTGAATTTTTAAAAAAGTTTTTGTTCTTTCTTTTTCAACTCATCTTATCACCCTATTTGCATTTAATTACACTAATGGGATAGTGATTAAGACTCTAGAACTGACAGTAAATAAACCTTCATTGGCATGGAGGGAGAGTGGGAAAACCAATTTGGTAAATCCACTTCAAGTACACCTGATTTACTCGTCACCAATAAACCACAATATAAGAGATGGATGTTTAGTCTGCGTTCCCACCGATGAGAGAAGTTTATTGTTTTTTATATTACCGCGTCTTATTACCTGTTCAGGTTATACGCATTTATGATAATTACTCTAGTGGGCTAGGGTTGAGGAAGGAACCTTTTAAAGAAAATCGATTAGCATTTGCATGAAAGGTGAGTGGGGAACCCTTTAGGGGGAAAAAAACCTCACTAGACCCGAATGGGATTCGAACTATGATCTCCCCATCATTGGCAGGACAGTATTATATGAGAGTGACGCCTTAGACTATTCAGCCACGGGAGTGGGAAGTAGTTTTTGTTAGCTATTAATCATGTGGATAGCACAGTTTTAAAATTTTTCAACAAAACTATATATAGTGATATAAATTATAAAATTAAACATGCCAAATAATGGAATTAAAATAAATTTATTTCCTTGGGTAACACCTGTATAGTTCAGTGGTAGAGCAATGACGCACCTAGTCAAGGGTCCCGAGCTCAATTCCCGTGTTTAGTTTTAATTTTTTTTATAGTTTATGAATATTATGATATGTCCGTAACCATTAGATCATTCCGATCTCCTAAGCTTCGCTATTCATGTACGATTAATTGTACAAGAGATAACTTTCTCCTTGAATAGTAAAAATAACCTATTACTGTATTGCGAGAATTAGGAGGGAATATAATTTTTTTTTAAATATTCATATATTGATACAAAACGCTTACTTACATTTTTCACTCAGTGTATCACTTAAAATTATTTCTTTGATCAGAAAATAAACAGACCTATGTTAATTTTTCATTTAGAAAAGAAATTACACTAAATAAAGAAAAAAAAAACACATATAAATTGTATCATCTTTTCTGCACCATGATTTACGAACCATCCGTGCTATTCACGTTCAACTATTCAAATTGTATTGTGACTATTAGGCAATATTTAGAGGAAGTGTATCTACATTTGCGTGGCAAGAGAGTAAGAGACAATAGGTCTATTGTGAAAAATCAATCCCAATGCACATTTTGATTATTAAATATGGGGTAGAACAAACGTACCCTCATGTGCGTTGAGGTGAAAGAAATTAGAGGGAATACACTTCAATGAATCTGGCCGAGGTTCAAACCCCAACCTCCCTATAACCAAAAAATAATACTAGATGAGCTTGACGTCTAGTTCATGTCCCAACGATTCGGGTTTCGATTAATTTATTTTTAGAGAATCGGCCATAATATATTTACCCATGACACCGACACATTAAATCGCGCTCTTTTTGTGTTTAGTGGTTTACTGACATGAGCTAGTTGAGTATATAAGTAGGCCTATATCCGTGTAATTTCCATAAACAGTCTATTACTCTACACACATAGCAATCATGTTAATTCACCACAACAAAGTTCTCGACCAAACTATATAAAGCATAAAAGAAACACACAAAAAAACACGCTAAAATCGATGGCTGTAATCTGCTTCTGGGCTGTGGTTGGTTAAAATAATCAAGTAGCATAGTGTTGGAGAACATTTTATTACTTCCGGTCAGTGCTTAGTTTGATGGGGGAACTGAGGGGAGATTGGTCGAGGTAATCCCACAGATTAGCTACTTTTAGTCCCCAACAGTTGGTCATGGTACAATAGAGAATAGGAATGTGAGGAAAGGGAAGGATGTTTTGAGAGGGTATGAGAGGCGGAGAGAGGGGTGAACATGAACAATTTTAATACACACGAGTATAAGTGAAGCCCAGTACACAGAATGTAATCCTATTTGCTTTCATCTAAAACCATTAAATAGTCTGATTCCTTTTATGTAACGGTGGGGATATGAAACACTCCTATGAGCAAAAAAAGTAAGTAAAATTAATAATACATAGACTTGCATCGTTTGCAATATAAACCCAAAGTTCCCCTAAAATATTGATGCTAATATAAAGATAACTCTTAAAAAAATAGTTAAATGCTTACTATGGTAGAATTTTGGTTGGAAGAAACATTTTGAAAAAACAAATATATTTAAAAAAAATTAATAACGCGTTACTTAATTAAGTACTTCATCTATGACATTATAAATCAAACTTTTATTGCCGATCCTCAGGTTTTCATCACACTATGACCCAAATATTTTTGTGTCATTTTGTATATTTATTTTGAGCTATCAGATTTATATTTTTAGCTGACCTTATTTAAAAAAAAAACTACAAATAATTTCAATAAAAAAAAAACAATTTGACACTAAACCATAAAAACAACTAAGTACTCTCAATAATATTAACAATAAATTTATCAACATTACCGATGAGCCAAACTAAAATAATAAAATAGTTGTGGGTGTTGAGTTTTAACATACAATTATCCAAACAAACTAGCCTTTTTTTTTTAGAAAGTCTAATTATCTTTAACATTTTAAGTGTTTGTCTTCTATAAATTGAGTATTTTTATTAAAGCTAGTCAAAATTAGTCACATCAACACACCTACAGATAGAGAGCATGATTGGATAATCCGAATTTCATGGGCAGGACCATATCTGACAGCTAGTAAAGTTACTATATGTTACTATATCTACTTTCACTTATCCATACGTAAAGTCATGTGATCTGCAACAGTCACTGTTGATGGATATTATCAGTGGTTCTAAAATAACACGAATAAAATAGCAACATGATATAAATATATTCATAAAAAAATAAAACCTGTTTGTATTTTCTAGAATTGTACTGTATTAGTATTTTAATAGGGGAATAACAAAGAAAGACTAAACAGGGTTTCTAAAGTAAATAACGGGTCCATGTTGACTCAAACAAAATAATGTATTTAAATAAAACGTAATCTTGGTTTATTTATAATGATATTCTTATCAGTCACGGCACGTAAAAGAGCTAGGGAGTGCCCCCCCACAGCTCCTTGTAATAATATCTGTACCTCCCAGCTACCAACAACCCCTATATTTCATCGAATGGTTTTCGTTGAATATAGGTGACGGGCTTGTAATAAGGCTGGGTGTCTCCGCGAGATAGTAGCACTGTCACATGATCTTTGCCGAGGTCACACTTACAGTGTCACCAACCGACATTAAGAAAAATAGTACATTTCGCATAAAAAAAGTTTTTAGAACATCGTCAAACCCCAGTCCTTTAGTTAATTATGAATCAAAATATTATACTCGGTTGACTAACCCTACTGGTGCATAGTTGTTTTTAAATTAACATAATATTTCTGTTTAGATGTAAATATTATAGTCCCTTATTTATGGCAACACTGAATAAATGCTTTTAAAAGAAGGCATATAATGAACAAGAGTAAGGAATACGCTACAAGTTAGTCATAAACTAGATATTTAGGTAAATTATGTTCGTTTGGTAATGAGTGCTAACGTATTTTATTTCTATCGTGGGATAGCACCTTACTCTGCTATAAATGTTTTTCGAAGTAGTTAAGGAAACTATTTTTATTATATTGAAGCTTAACATTATTATGTACTACGTTAGTTTTATACGAAAATAATAGGTTACGTTACCAAAGAGATACTGCTCCCTTTTAAATAATTTAATATAAACACACACGCAGCTAATATACATCATTATCATAGTAGGGTTTAACTTTTGGCGTTTTATTTTTATGTTATAATTATCAAACTGACCACTAACTTAGAAAATGTAATGCATAAATTAAATTCTTTTAATTATTTATTTTTCTTGGTAATTTGTTTTAATGCGGGTACTTTGTGAGCCTGATTAAATTAATTAAAGTGTTCATTAAAAATAATTATTACTGCTCACCTAATATTACATAAATTCGTACCACTAAACAACTTATTGCCTCATTATTTTACGATACATTCAAAGGGCAATTTTACAACACTGGAATATTTCAGTATTAATTTTGTGGCAAGAGATTCTATGCTAAACTGCGATGAAAATAACTACTAATTTTAAATACCCACAATGAAATATAACTTCCTCTCTAGCCGTAACCCCTGTATTTGATTATTGATTTGTTACCAGCTTTACTCATTTGTGTAATATTTAACATACCTATTAGTTTACAGCGTTATATTTTGAACTAATATCTAGGTTGAATAAGAATTCATTTTCAAGGCCTCAAGATCTGATTTCACATAATTTACTGAGTGTTTTTTAATTGCATGTTTCCATATTTAATTTAAAGTATAATTCGTATTTTTAAACTAATACTAAAACTTCCATTTGTATCTAAAAGTATATAACATGAGACAATGATATACAGGTGCATTATGATGTTTGTAGCCGGAGATTTTGTATTTACTATAAGCGTATGGATGAAAAAATGCGAAATATTAAACTGGTTGTAATTGTAATTCACTATAAACGTATGGATGAAAAAATGTGAAATATTAAACTGGTTGTAATTGTAATTCACTATAAACGTATGGATGAAAAAATGTGAAATATTAAACTGGTTGTAATTGGTCAGTGCTTATATTTCAGACATTTTCTACGTATTTGGTGTTAATAAAACTTGTTTACATCAGATTACAGATATAATACCTTCAATATGAACCAGCTATTTCACAGAAGAATACATTAAGAGTGGCTTTAAAAATCATTCAATTTCAACCCAAACATTCAAAACAATTTTCAACCATTACGTGGAAATTCTAAAATAATTTATACATATTTTAGAACTAATTTTTTCAGCTTTATATAAAGCGAAGTATGTATTCATTTTCAGAACTTGTCGATTATATTAATAATTCAAATAAAACGATAAATATAAAGGCAGATTATTCATAATATTCTCATATGTTTATTTACTAAGGGATTTAAAAATATATGTTTATTCAAATACTTCACTTTTTTTCCTTAATACTTATTTTTTGGAACCCTACGTTTTTTCAAGAATCACATTTAGAAAATTAATAGTTTAATAAAGCTCTTTATTTGACTTTAGTGGAAAATCAGTGTAAATTTTTTTGATAGGTGTCACAGTGTTTAATGCAAGTACTTAATGTTTGTTATTAATTCTTTTCATATAATTTTGTTTGTTTTACTAAAATGTTCCATTTGGATTTACTGTAACATCTAATTACAAGTGTTTTGTTAAACTTTGGTCTTGGAGAGATGTATTATTTATTTAGCACCACGTCTTATTACACGTTTGGGTTATAAGGTTAAGTACGAATTACGCTAATGGTTTTAGGGATTGGGAAGGTTATATTAATAGGAAGTATACCGACATTTTCTGGGTGGGAGGGTGGAAAGCAAATTTGGAAAATCACGCTCAGTACACCCGGCCGAAATTCGAACCTCGATCTCCCGGTCAGCGGCAGTCTAGTCTACTGCAAGAGTAGCGCATTAGACCACGCGGCCATCAAAGTGGAAAAACTATATTATTGTTTCATAAATACTTAGTGTTGTGACAGTGCCTTCTTCACTAAAATGGTATTAAATTGTCTTAACCGAGCTTTGAGCACAAGACTTCTAATGAGCCAAGAGGGATTACCTAAATACATTGGCGCACAGTGACGTCATATTTAAAAAGTCTGCCACAACTCCGTCGACTTTAACCTGGCACACAGCCCACATTTAAATTATTAAGTGAACTAACTAACAATAGCGCCCCCCGCACCCCCCCCCCTTACCAAAAACTCAAGTCTTACTTACTAGCCGTCCAGGCATTACAGATACACGAATTGTTGTAATCAATATTAGGAGAATAGAAGGTAGCTCCAAATGGAGAAATATAGCTGATTGGCTGATCTTGTGACGTCACTCCCTGCACAAGCCAGCGCGTTACATACACACATATATATATGAAAGATAAACCAAGTTTTTAAAACTTAGGTCACGTTTTGGAAAGTTAAATAATAAATTAACCTTCAAAATCTACTCCAATGCCCAATTAACATCATTACTCTAGTTATTTAAAACATATTTATGTGTGCTTGTCTTGGTACTAAAAATATAACTGCTGTGTACTGGGTGACGTCAGCAATTAAATAATCATATTCTCAGAAGTGTAACTACCTTTCTATTCTCTTGCAACGATGACTAAGGTTTTTTTTTTAAGATATAAAGAAACTGTAGAAACATTCACATGGAGTGAGAGTGGTAGGGTATGGAAAGCTAATTTTACCCTTTGCTATTTACACTATGGCACTATCTTATAAACAATACCATAATAGAAACGTGTAAGCTAAGCTTAATCTGTCCAGGGTAAGCTACAGGGTAGGCTACCTGCTAACCTTTCCGGCTCCCACCTGTGAATTTAGAATATCACTCCCCAAAGATATCTCACCCCCCCCTCTAATCCCCCCCAAAAATGGGTAATTTTTTTTAAAAATGGCAAGTACGATTATAAATATGGGGAGGGGAGGGCCGTTTACTAGTACAGTCCCGTCAAGCCTTGCTAACCATGGCAACACTCCACAAACCACGCCCTCGAAAGGATACATGTTACGTCAATGTACACAATGAAAACAATGTTTGTAAATTTTGTTATGAAATAAAAAAAAACAGAATAAATAATAAATTCCTAATATTACATTTTAGGTGACCTGGTGGGTGGTCTAGGGGTAAGGTGTCGGACTTCTGTTCTGGGGGGGTCCGGGGTTCAATCCTCAGTCCCGGCACAGATTTATCTGATTACCAAACCCTTCCTTCACCTCTGATAAGACGTGTATTAATCACAAACTTGTGAATGTGGGGAATGCCAGGCCTCCACCGTGGTTTGGATTCCACGTTAAGCTGTAGGTCCTCCATTTAATCTCACAATCACCCTACAATCACACATTAGTGTAAGTGCATATAACGGGTAGTAAGACGCGGTGATGATAGTAATAATAATAATACATTTTATTCAGCCCTCTACTGCAAAGACGATTTTATCAATTTAACATAATCTACAACCCTTTAAATCAACTCGAACTTTTCCCCCAAAAAGCAGACACACATACACAGTCTGTTGACTATCCACGTCCCTGTGATTTAATTAGCTTGTTTGTGTAGTACATGTGTGTTATTAAGTGTTCTGTTCATCCTTTTAGTTGTTTCGCGCGACCCGTCAATAGCATTGCAGCCAACCTCAAGTTAGTAATAAACAGCAGCGTACCTCTCAATTACTGAGCTTTGCGGGTCTCCTTTGATCTCCCTTTAACCGTCGGGTTGAGGTCTTGGCAAAAACAACTCAACTAGAGCGGTGGCTCTCAACCATAGCGCCGCGGCACACAAAGGTGTCCTGCCGAATTTTGATCGGGATCAAGCCTATCATTAAAATCCTAACAAATCTTTTGTAATGTTAACCAATTATTATAATTTATGATTTTATTATTCCTTAAAAACCCCACAATATAACATAAAATCTGTCCGTCTATTGCGAGAGTGACGACTTGGAACATGTGGCCAACGAAGCGGGTCTACCTGGTTAATAGTGACGGGAAGATCCAGATTTGAATCCGGGTCGGGTGTATTAAGTTTTTAAATAGTTTCCCATTCTCTATCCGCGCAAATGTGAGTGCATTTCCTATCAAATTCAAGCTTCCTCATCCCTATTCAACTAGCGTCATCAGTGTATGCGTATTGTTTGAATGGATAACTCGTGAACCAGTTTTCTTATTCCAGTGGCCGATTAGTTAACCACAACCACAAAGAAAACAGTTTCAAGGGTTTTGTACAAACATGATAATTAAATGCTATACTCATGATTTTTTGTTGTTGTTAATTTTGACCTTAGTCTTTAAATTATGCCTAGTCTACTGACAAGTAATTATTTTTTTAGATTTAAACATTTTCGAAATTTGCTCTAACAATCAGTGTTTAAAGTGTATATCTAGGAAGTGTTTGACCTGAAAAATAACACTGTATACCTGTTTAAGTCAACGAGCCTGCCAAACGTTATTCAAAGACAGGAAAACTATATAACAACTTTATTTTTAATAATTATATTTTAGACTAATTATATCATGTTACCTGATTCGGTGGCCACGTGGTATAACGCGCTACTCTAGTGTGCAGCTATACTGCCGAAGATGGGGAGATTGGGGTTCGATCCCGGTCGGGTGAACCGAGGGCGGTTTTCCTAAATGTTTTTTCCACCTTCCCTCCTTGAAAATGTGGGTGTATTTCCTCTCAAGATTAAGCATTCCGAATCCCTAACCTATTAGTGTATTAAGTACATACCCGAAAACGTAGTAAGGGACGTTGTGAGTTAAGCGGTTAGTATGTTAGTAGTCTATGTCTACCATAAGAGTATTATGGTACAGCGCATCAGTATGTGATCAGTGTTTATAAATACTTTTTAACAATTCACACACACACACATGAATCGCGTGTGTGACAACACGTCCTAGAGGCTTTTATTGCAAGTCTTCTCTTCCCTGCTCCCCCCCCCCCCCC
>CABEEJ010000165.1:203691-215118 GCA_901482245.1 Timema douglasi
AGTTTTTTTTTTATTCAAGCCATATATTTTTCCACTACCGGCTTTTTAGGCCTGTCGAATCTTCATATACCTTACAATCTAAATTAAGACTAGTACACGCACAAAATCGAGTCCCCGCCCGTTAATTTATCAACGTTAAAGGGTAAACCTATATTTTAGTCAATGATATATTTTAGGCCATGCCGGGTCTTGAACCCAAGACCCTCGGCAATAGACAGACACGCTACTGACTGATCTAAGGTGTCGGACACGTATTGTAATAAGAAACATAAAATAAAGTATATCCAAAATAATGTATTTAAAAATAGACCTGAGTTTTAGATAATATATATATATATACGTATAATTATATATATTTAATTTTACGTACTCCGTAAGATGGCTTCATGTACTCCTGGGTGTACTAATACTTCAGGTTGAATAACACTGGATAAATATAATATATTATTAGCAGGATCCAAATTAGGATGACCTGTAAATAAAAAAAAATTACCAATATAATTACATTAAATCATGATTCGATGGCCTCATAGTCTAAGGCTTCCCTCTAGTCTTAGATTGTCAATAGCAGGGACACCGGGCCTCAAATCCTGGCCGGGTGTACCGAGGGTGATTTTACAAAGTGGTTTCCCACTTTTCCTCCACGAAAATGCGGGCACACTTCATCTAAATATAAAATTCCTAATCCTAAAACCACTAATGTAATTAGTATATAATCGTAATAGCCGTAAAACCCTAAGGGGTAGTAAGATGTGGAATTACAAAAAAAAAAAAAGGCACCTTCTTTGTTCCTGCAGCCCTCCTGTTTTCACCCCTTCCTAACCAGGAGAGAACAGTAGTTTATGTCAGGAGTGAAGAGGAAAGGGGAGGGATAGCAAGCATAGAACAAGTTAGGAGAGAGAGAGAGAAATAAAGAGAGGGGAGAAGTTTTATTAAATTCCTAGTGAGAGGACAAGTGTCAAAGAGGAGTTTAGATTCGTTGCAGAGGTTTTGGTTGACAAAAAAAAACTGGCATGTAGGGGTGTGGGTTCCGGGAGACAAAATACTGTTTTCGCGTGTTGTGCTACTGTACACGATACAAGAAACAGAACACAAGGGGAGGGGGGGGGGAGAGAAGAGGTTGTACAGTCGCATACAGAGGCATTTATTGACTAGTTTATTTCCAAGTTCATAATAAATTAAAGCCTTAATTAACTGATACATTCAGTCAGGGTGATCTATCCTAAATGGTTTAACAATCTACCTTAACACGAATTAGGGTACAGTTCATCTTAGATTATACCGTCCTCATTCCTACCCTATCAACGTAATTAGTGTATTTGTATAGCCAGAACCCCTCTGGACTAAGAGTCCCAGTTTCGATTACCAGGAGGGTCAACATATTTTATAATCTGTGAAATGTGGGTTTCTTCTTAAACAATGATGTATTAATGGCAGAGGTCTGGATGTTGTGTCCGTTCTAGATTTAAGTAAGTTTATAATTCGTAAGCTGATATAATCAGTCGGTTCATAAAGTATCCTTTAAATACCTTTGATATAATTTAAAAAAGGAAACAAATCAAACGAGTGCTAAGACACGGTGCCCAAAAAATATAAAAAATCCAACACGCATTTTTTTATGAAGTCGTGTGTCAACTTTAGGGAGAGATGCAGAGAAAAAATAAACAAAAAAATAAATACAAATCAAGGTGCATGATGGATGTCACTACTCCTGTCCTGATATTGTCCACTTAGCATGCATACGCCATATTTCATGACACATGCCAGTACACACGCCATAATGTTCTGTTGTATGGGGGTGGTGGAGGTGGAGGGGGGTGTTCCGTAACCGCATTACACTCACACAATACCGCGGGGAATGTGGGCTATGTAGGGCACCACAGTGTTTGCCCATTCACACCCGTACAATGCTCTCCCCTTCCCGCCCCCACCAACCACGCACCCCCTTACTCCTTTTCTTTCTTATGTGCCTATTTCAACATATTCCTGCAGAGCTATTATACGCATTGTTACACTTGAGTGATCGAGTTAACAGTGAGCAGACAGTCATAGCGAGAGAAAGTATAGCGCTGGTTACATTCTCCGATAGTGTATTAAACGTGAAGCTTGTATAGTCTGGTTTCGGGGGTGACGGGACGTTTGGGGCATGAATACCAACAGAGTATACTGATTATGTTTTGTTTTTCACCCACAATATTTTGACACACTCCTTACATTTGAATTCAGCTAAATTTACTTTAAACTCTACCTTTATTGCTGGGAGACGAACCGGAACTGTAACTTCAACCGATAACCTAAACTAACAGTTATTTTTTTAAGGAAGTAAAACCTAAACAGGATTCCCGAGAAAATAATTCTTTAATAACCAGTGCCGGAATTGGAATATATATATATATATATATATATTTCTATCGGTTTTTCTTCAACTTTATTTTATTTTGGAATAAA
This sequence comes from Timema douglasi, assembly GCA_901482245.1. Classification (NCBI taxonomy): domain Eukaryota; kingdom Metazoa; phylum Arthropoda; class Insecta; order Phasmatodea; family Timematidae; genus Timema; species Timema douglasi. The sequence continues at coordinate 206,140 of CABEEJ010000165.1, forward strand.
TAAATAATAAATGGTACGGTACATCGCACAAACTTTCTTTCGTTTTTATCTTAAAATATACATTTACTAAAAACTCGAAATATTGGTGACGAAATAATATGTCTATACATTATTGTAGAAACACTACACCAAATATCACAAATGAAATAATATACAAAGTTACTCTTGATATTAGGAGCTTGGAACACTGTTACAGGAAAAGAAAGAAAAGAGAAACATCTTGGTCCACCAAAGAACATAAGATTCAAATTCATTTTCAAAGACCCGAATTAAAAAGTATTGGCCTGTATATTTGCTTATGGCTCAGAAATAATTGGTTCTCTAAAAATATATTTCAAATAAAAGATTTTTATCTTTAATAGTACTACAACTTTAACATGATATTTTATTTCTTATCTCAAATGGTTGCGGAGAAATGATGATAATTGGATAATTTCCCCTATGCAAAGTAACCTAAAAGTAATTTTCATGAACAAAATTTAGAGTTACCATTTTGTTTATAGTGATAAAAGTGTCTAGTTATAGAATTTAATCAAAATAGTTGGACTGAATATCTAGAAAAAGAAATATATTTTTCTTTTTGCACTTAGTAAAATACCCTTAAATTTAGGGTTAGCTATCTCGCCCCAGAAACCCCTCAAGGGACCTTATGAAAACACCAGACATCAAGTTTAAGCCCAATCAGTGAAACAGTTTCGTCTTTAGCCCGAGGTACAGACAGACAGACAGACAGACAGACAAAGGGCATTGTGCAAACCACTTTTATGGGTTCAGGGTGTCATGAAACGTTAACTTTAATCTTATAAAAATCAAGAATTTGATTATTTTTTTTTTGCGATCACAATAGTCTCTCTACGAGGTGTCGAAATAAAGTAAAAATAACGGTTAAGTTTGACACCTTAACCCACGTGCCCAAACATGTGAGGTCGATCCTTTAAAACCATCAGACTACGCGGACGTTCCCTAATAAATTCCCAGATCAATGTATCATCTTTATTGATAGCAAAACCAGTGGACACGCAGGTAAATACATCAGTCTTCTTTCACCTGTTATTTTTCATTAAAATATATTGTTTGAAAATAAATTGGTGTATTCAATCCATTTTATTCAGCGTGAAATATATTTTAAATATCCGAGCATTTTATACTTTTAAAAATTGAAAATAAAAAATATTTTCAATTATGTAAAATAGACTTTCTTAGGAGCCCACTGAGATAAAAAAAAAGCCAGCTCGATTTTTTTTATATAAATCTTTTTTTTTTTTTTTTGCAACCTGGTGTCATAATTTTATTCGTTGACAGTTAAATCTTGAACATAAATTCAGCTGTAAAAAGTAAAAGGTGGAAAAAATCCGTGTACAAATATATAAATTCTGAGAAACCTTGAGAAGAAAACTAAGTAAAAGGAAAGAGATGAGACAAGAGGAAAAAATAGACACGAAAGACTGTACATAGAAGAAGAGAAGAGAGTATAAAAAGAAAAACCAAAAACTAAACAGAACGTAGGAAGACACATACTAAGGCAACTACAAGAAATATAAGGTGATAACAAAAAAGCACATTCAAAATATTAAGAGAACGAGCACATTCCATTCATTAAATCTCTTAGTAATAATTTTAGTTATATCCAATAAGTTCAGACAGTAGACCAGACTGACGATTACTGGGAGGTCGTGATTTGAGTCCTTATCGGATATACTGAGGGTGATTTTTTTCTTAAATGGTTTTCCTTTCTTCACACAAATACTGGTACACTTACAGTAAATGCTACATTCCTAATTCCTAACCCACTATCGTCATTAGTACACAAGCATAGAGCCAAAATGGGTAGTAAAATACAGTTCTAAAAAATAAATATTATCAGACTCGCATAAGTGACCACGTGGATTAAACATCACCCTGTTATAGTCTGGTGGGCGTAAGGGGGGAGGAAAGGGGGGAAAGTTGGGGTTCGAATATCAATAATAATAATATTTAGCACCACGTCTTACTACCCGTTCGGGTTATACGCTTTAAGTACTAATCACGGTAATGGATTAGGAATTGGAAAGGGTGAATTAGAGGAAGTGAACCCGAATTTGCGTGGAGGGAGAGTGGAAAACCATTTAGGAAAAATCACCCCCAGTCCACCCGACCGAGATTCAAACCTCGATCTCCCCGTCCTCAGCAGTTGAGCTCAACACGACCAGCGCGTTAGCCAACTACGCCACTGAGGCGGGTGGTGGGTTCGAATATCGACGGAGTGCATCGAGTATGATTTTTCAGATAATTTTGCAACTCTACCATAATGCAAATTCAGGTACATTTACTCAAAGCTTTGTCTTTATTATTTCTAACCAGTACCGGCCCCATAGTGTAGTGGCCAGTGCACCTGACTACGAACCTAGAAGTACCGGGTTCGACTTCTGGCTACCCTGGGTATTTTTTTGCCGAAAGGGGAAATACCCCAACTGTCATCAGGGTTGTTTAACTAGGGCTTAAGTTAGATTTAAGAGATTTATACTGGTTCCAAACCCTCATACTCACTATCATCATCACTTGATCTCATATGGACATGGAAAGAGCCTCCACGGTATGGATGTACGATTAGTACACTCGGGCGTCCCCTGGGCAATGGTACGTACATTAGTACTGGCTAATATTTCCACAAACTAAGCTATGAGTGATGTAACCCAGACGCGCATTATTATCTCTACCTGGTTACCGTAATTAAATAAGAATAAATAGATCAAGTATTCTAGCTCCCAAAACAAATTGTTGTGAATAGTTTCGTGTGAATAAAATATATGAATCCAATTTAGTAGGCGATAAAAGAATTAAAACAATCTTTTGTTAATTATAAACGTTCATTAAAACCATTAATTGTATTAAAATATTTATAGTTGGTAAACCAATGGGAATACCACAAGTCAACATGTAATCTAGTGATTAAAGCAACAGGCGTAGAAAATAATTGAAATCTCCATTTCAATTAATTTCTATGTTGCTGAATTGATTAGTTAATCCCCATACCATCAACTCCCTCACATGTTAGACAATGCTTTACACGATAATTAAAAATTACAATTATTTACAAAGCACGAGTTGAAAATAGAATGGTTACACTTTAATAAAAAAAAAAAATATGATAAAAGTTTTTGATCAAAGCGAGAATCTTGAAATTTTTAATCTAGAACGTATTTATTCACTAGGGATAGTGGTAATTCTACTGTCAAGTTTATTTTATAAACATTTTACAATAAAATAAGTATTATTTAACTCAGACAATCTATTTATTGTGAAAACATATATTTCTTATACATTTTTATAAAGCCTTTACACTGTACATTATGTGCTGAGGTGTTATGATAAAATGGTAAAATCTGAAAGATTAAACTACAACTACGAAATAGTAAAAAATTTAAATTTATAATTCGAATATAATATTTATTATCTAACAAAAATGCTAGACTTAGGACACAAAATGAGCGTGTATTTTTCTTTAAATTAATTCAAGCACATTGATGATTTTTTAAATCTTAATTGTAGTTATATTTGAGAATATAAACATTCATTTTTGTGAACACATACTATTTTGTTAAAACTGTGTTGGAGAGTAATCACAAATTTTATGAAAGGCGATATCAAATATTTTATAACATATTTTACAACATAAAATAATGTGCTCTCATAAATGACATATGACTATGTAATAACACCCTGATATTAATATTTTAAATTACTAATTAATGCTGTATACATCGGCGGAAAAAACTCATATGTACATATATTTTTCAACAAGGTTAAGTTGACTTTTCCTATCAATCAGGTGTCAATCATATATTTGAAATATTTACCAAAGTGAAGCTAACATAGAAAAAAATTATACCAAAGAGTGCAACCCTGACGTATAGTAAAATCAACCATTAAAATTTAATGAAAGATTTAAACTACAGCGTACATATATCTTTTTCAGAATATCATCCATTATTCGAAAGAATGAATACAATATATTTTAGTAAATTATTATATACCTTGTACCTATTACTAAATGAATGCAATTATAGTAATTATTTATTTAGTAAAAACTATCTACGCTATGTATTGCTGTTGAAAGAGAACAACAAATTTAAAAATATATATATATATATATGCACTGAATATCACATCTGAGAGACAGTATTGTCAGATTTCTCTTTTAAGACTTAAAGGGGAAAGGGGAACTTGGAGTTCCTTCATTAGCGAATAATATGGCATGTAGGGGACAAGTAAACGACAGCAAACTATTTTTTTCGTTAGATTATGTACAACCCATTCTAGAAACATTTACTTTTGCGAATATCATTAAATTTGTTTTTGGAATGAAATTTTTACTAAATTTTCATTATTTGCTTAATATGTTTCAGGCTTTTTTAAAAAAAATAAAATAATATACGTATTAGTAATAAACAAATATTGTGTAATGTAATACAGCATACGACTAGGCCTAATACTGAATGGTGGCTGTCAAGAACACACAAACTAGTGTGATAAATTATATGTATATATATATATATATATATTAAATGGTTTATACAGATCCATAAGCATTCTTTCAATAGATATTTTACATGAAAGCCAAAACCATGTGACTTCATGACTCCGCTAGGACAGTTGTGAAGGTGATCTTGGCAACAATGAAAGTGCAGCGTTGCGAAACTTGTCTTGTATTTGAAAGAAGATTGACCATGTGAAGACAAGATAATAGCAACGCTGTTTCTCATTAGTTACCTTTCAGCTACTTCAGAGATGATAATTGGTGCAGCTGATGGTATCCGAACTAGACTGAAATGGGTGATTTAACTTACTAAACAAATTTATGAATCAACGATTACTAATTATATTTATATTCCTCTCACTTCACTTATTCTCTTTGATAGATTATATTTTTACTGTATACAACATATTTATTACTCGTCAAGAGTTATCAATTAGGTATCAAATAAAATTATATAGCAGCAAACATGTTAAGGTGGGGATTTAGGCAACGTGACTTAAGGCAGTTTTTATAGGATATTTTTTGGGGCCAAAATTAATAAAATATTGCTCTTCTAGAAACATACAGTTTAATTTTCTCAACATGGCGATTTAAACATTTCTTTAATATATGTCAAGAGTGTCCTAGAACATAAGTAGCACATTTTTTTCCATTTAAAAAATTTCTCACCCAATTCCATTCTGCTCATGTCATGGACTCAACAATTTTCGATTTCACCACGAAAAAAAAAGTTTTTATTTCTACTGGAGTAATAATAAGATTTATTGTGACCAATCAACATGTTTTGCTATAAAAAAGAATCCTGCAAAATCACTGCCCTTAACTCGCGTAGCCTACATCTCCATCTTAAAGGCGAATCTACCCTACCAAAAGCGCTGGTGGTGACGTAACAAGTATGACGGACATTAGCGACATCTGGCGCTTGAAGCGAGCAAAAACCAAACCGAGGAGTGGGTGTGAGGCTACTCGAAAATATGACCGTTGCAAACATCCGGGATAGTAAGAAGAAGAAGAAGGGGGGGAATGGTTTATTGTGGCCACGCCTGCCCTCCAAGGTACTTGACTTCAATGCCAATCTGGGTCACAGAGGGTGGATTTTGACTGAATACCAAGATACGGCCCTGGGGACAGAAGTGGACTGGGAAACCAGGAGATATTCCGGTGGACCGGTTTAAATTGGGTTTCCAGAATCTCGTTAAGCTAAAATAAAACTGGGAGCTCAATTATAAATTATTGGTTTTTTTTAACGAATTTTTAATTAAAAGTTTCAATGAGTAATTTCAAGGGTGTAATCTACATAAGTAGCGAATGATGGGTCATTTTACAAAGGAGACGCAGAAACGACAGTGTTTTTACAGTTTTTTTTATGGAAAAACCTTCAAGGGCCATGCATAATAAAATACTGCTGCAGTAGAAACATATCATTTTTAATTTTATTCACGTGGTGATATCAAGAGTTTTTGAATATCTGTCATGGGCATAGCAGCATTAGTTGACAAAACCTTTTAGATCAAGAGAAAAGGTTGTCATTAAATTCCAGGGCATCCTCGACAGATATTCAACATATGTTGATATCCCAATGTGAAGAAAATTAAACTATTGTGTTTCTATTGAAACAATATTTGATTCATTTTGACCACAAACATGTATTAATATGAAAACTGAAAGAACATTGCCCTTTTTTCACGTGCCCTACACTCCCACGTTAACTGAACTGAAGAGTGACGTTTTGATTGATATTGTAGCTGAAATGAACTGGGATTCAATTTACTACTAATAAAAATATTAATAGATACTTCACCTCCGCACTTCAGCTTGCACTGACACACGGCTTTAATGGTATTTAAGAATGTATGTTTGTAGTCCATGGATGCTTGGAATCTCCCAGTCCACCCCTGTTCTGGGGAAGGAGAGAGGGGGGGGGGGACAGAAAGAAGAAATGATTGAGTAACCAGGTCCTAGTCTGGGAAACATGTGGCTAGTTATTATTTGCACCGCGTCTTACTACCCATACGAGCTATCAGAAATAAGCTACACTGATTGTGTAGCGATAAGGATGGTATAATGGAGGATACATTTATCCATATTCTCGTGAGGGTCAGTGGAAATACAGACTAGATAATCTATACCTATAGTTGGGCATCGATCAATATATATAAACTTATCAAAGATCCTAAGTTCACCTATAAATGAGAGGATTTATATTAAATTGTTTTCTCCACTCATCCTCCTAGCGTATGCCGGGTGCATCTCTTTATATATCCTACTTTCTTCATCGCCATCTAATTAGTGTAAAATTTTCGATGATGCGTACTCGTATTAGGATGCGAGCATTGGTTGGTGAGGGGGGGAGATCTGGTAAGTGTTATAAACTCGCGGTGAATTGCTTTTTCCTCGTTTGTAATTTGTCTCCCCAGACGGTGTATGTGCTTACTTCCCAGCAAACAGAGCGACCTTTCATCAGTGGAACACACACACACACACACACCTATTTACCGACACGCACTTTGTACTATTTACCTTACTAGGGCTCTTCTTGATTGAGGTTCAAAGCGTATTTATTCACCCGGACACACACACACACACACACACACACACACACGAACTGGCTCCCACGCGTCGTACACCACACACGCCCGTAATTATCTTTAATTACTTGGACAACGCCATAAAACGTTCCTTGGCTTCTCTATTTCGACATCATTGTTTAGAGTCGATAATTATCGTGATATTAAATGGCCATTTTATTTATTGATTTTTTTGGGGTTATCAAGCCTCACCATTCATTCGGGTTTCACGCATTTATACTTTTTTTTTAATTACCATGTCTTACTTCCTGTTCGGGCTAGAAGCACATATGATAATTACCCTAGGAATAAGGAAGGAAAGTATTTTAGAGGTAATCTACCCACATTTTCATGGAAGGAGATCGGGAAATCATTTAGGAAAAGCTATTATCAGTAGATCCAACCGGTTTCGAAGCCTAATCTATCCGTCCTCAGTAGGCCAGTCTAACAATTTAGACTTTTCAGGCACTAATCCAGGTAAGATAGCGGTATAGGTGTAAGGTGTCGGACTTCTGTGCTGGGGGTCCGGGGTTCAATCCTCGGTCCCGGTACAGATTTATCTGATTGCCAAACCCTTCCTTCACCTCTGACAAGACATCTTGTGAATGTGAGGAATGCCAGGCCTCCACCGTGGTTCGGATTCCACGTTTAACTGTCGGTCCTTCATTTCATCTCACAATCCCCCTACCATTACACATTAGCATAAGTGCGTATAACCCGAACGGGTAGTAAGATGCTGTACTAATAATAATAATCATAATAATAATATAAACACTTCTTAGACACACCCATACACCAATACAAACGTTTCTTGTATCAGACTATACGATGATTTAAGACACGGCAACGCCCCATACACTAACACATACTCACATATGAAAACTCGTATGGAGGTTAGTGGGGATGAGGGAGAATGTTTAGAGGGCGGTTAAGACTAGGAGGCCAATGAAGGGGGTGTTGATAGGATTGAGGAGGGGAGGGGTGTTTGTTTTGTGTCACAATAATTGAATTCCGTGCGTCGGTGTGTTTTTCCTTCTATATCTATCTTCTCAACGGGACATTTCTAGTCGTTCCTTGTACTCTGCGACCGATAACAGTTGTGGAATACTGAGACGATGGTTAAGAAGAGATGGAAAGAGGGAAAGAAGTAGGAAAGCAGGAACTGATAGAATTGGTTGTGGTGAGGGGAGAAAGGACATTAGCTAAGGCCAGTATATTTGTAGTTTTAATAAAAACTTTTTTTTTCTAACACAATAAATCAAATATTTCTCCTGGTAGACACGTTTAATATAATTTCCTACATATGGTAATCTCAATCAGGACCTATGAGAAAGGGGTGCAGGGGGTTCATCGTACCTGGGACCGGGGGTATAAAAGGGGGTTGGGAGCTTTCTTAGATCTCAGAAAATGTTTGTATATATTCAAGACTAGTATTCACATTTCCACTACTTGTATTGTAATTTAAGTATGATTTTTTTTAAATACTTTTTTTATATATAAAAGTATATCTAGATTATGTATCTTTTTTGTCTTATTTTTATCTTTTCGGATAGTTTTAGTTTATTTATTTTAGACAGGATTAATGGACTGTGTAAGGGACCCCAAAAAATACTTTGTACACCCTGATAAAATTCCTCTCAGAGGATCTCACCTCAATAATACTTGAATATTTTATCTTGCCAATCTTAGAATTTAATAATAACTTTTTCCTTCATTTAAAAATACCCATTACAATTTTTTAATGAATTGTTGAAACTACTATTTGTAGAAACTAAATTAAATTTATCTACAGAAGCAATTATTTACTTGGGTGACCTGGTGGTCTAGAGGTAAGGAGTATACATTGTATGCTATTGTTATTAGACCCATTACATCAAGGCCGTAGCCAGGGGGGGG
>CABEEJ010000165.1:215251-227276 GCA_901482245.1 Timema douglasi
GGGGGGGGGGGGGGAGTTTGGGGCTTCAAACCTACCCACCCCCAAATTTTATAAACAAAATACATATGACTTTATTTATGGTTTCAACAATATCACAATTAAGATGCAAATACAAATTAGGGGACTGTATTAACATAAAAAGAACTTGAGAGAGCTTCTATAGGTGTAAAATAATTAGAAATTTTCCTAGCCTTCGGCATTTTGGGGGTTATTTTACCATAAAACAAATCAATTCACAGAGCTTCTAAAAGTGTTTAATATCTAGAAATTTTCTAAGCCTTTGACAGCTAGAGGGTTATTTTACCATGAAAAAAAATACACTGAAGAGAACTTCTAGAACGTTTTATCATTTAGACATTTTTCTAGCTTCCAGAAATTGGGTGATGTGACCACTTACCCCCTCCCCCCCCCCAGAAATTATTGGCTGGTTACGGCCTTGCATTACATAAGAACATATTATGTTACTACGTATAAATAGTGTGCTATGACGTATGAATATTAGATATGCAATTATCTAAAAATGCTGTGATATGACGTATAAAATAAGTATTACACTTTTTATAGCCTATAGTTTAATTAATCTAAATACATTAATTGTTGTTATTTCTTTCAAACTAATGCCTTTATGATAACAAAACAAATCTGACGTAAACATTTCAAATTCACATCTTGTGACTTATAAAAGGCACGTACTGGTCGACTGCGAAACGGCTTGTGGCCCTTCCAACTTATCGTGGGGTTTTGATTTCCATTTGCATCGGAACTCTAGGAAGGGTCCAACGATCAGGCACAGTTTATCCTCTTAAAATTAGTTAAGCAAAGGTTTTCGCTTTCACATAAAGTACTGGCATAGAGAAAGGAATAACACATTATACATATACTTACATATATTATACATTTCTCTATAGTACTGGCGTAAGACAGTGGAAGGGTGTGTATATTGTTTGTTGAAGGCTAGTTCTTTCACAAAGCGATTCTTTGTCTGGTTGATCAGCAACAAACTTAACAAGCGTATTGTTCCTTCGTCAAGCTATCCTGTAATAGGACTGTGAGAATATTAAACTGAAATATGCGTACGATAATGCAATACAATTTGGAGAGATTACAAATAAGTAGGTTATTATTCAAGGTAGCATCCAAGAAATGGTTATTTAGACGGTTATCTTTTATCTGATGTTGAAACCATCAACATATTTTATTTTTAGCATAAGTGAAGGGCTTATTCTGATTTACATATTCACTCCATATATATATACACACACACGTGTCTTACAACTAGTTCAGGTTATACGCATGTATTAACGCTAACAAGCTAGGTATGAGGAAGGTTGAATTGAGAGGAACTTTACCCTAATTGGTGTGGAGGGAGAGTGGAAAACCATTATGGAAAACCATCCCCACCACACCCGTGCACATGTACTAATTATTCTAATTAGTTAGATATGAGGAAGGTGGAATTTAAAGGAAGTGTACCCACCTTTGTATGAAGTGATAGTAGAAAATCATTTTGTAAAAACTACCCACAGTACACCCGATCGGGGCTCAAGCCCCGAATACTCAGTCAAACGCAGACTAGTATAACATGATAGTGACGCCATAGACCATGGAGCCATTGAAGCAAGTCTAAATAATGATTCCTAATGCTTCATTCTACAAGTTTTATGAAAGTAGATTTAAAAGACAAAGAGTGTCAAGAAAAATGGGGAAGTTATCAGCCACTACATCTTAAAATGTAGATGGAAAATTTTGACCACGTATTTAACCTATTTTAATATTAGCTACCCTCATCAGTGAGTACGCAAACCAGAGGTCAAAATTAATTATTTTGGTTTTCATAAGATATGTGAGAAGGGAGAAAGGAGGGTGAGGGTAGTGATCTAAAGAGATCGAAATATTGGTTGGATTAAAAAAAACTGTAATACAAACTTTATTAGAAATCAAATTAATGATGAAATATAACCTAAAACGTTGAATGGAAATCTGAATTTGATATATTACATTTCACAAGTATTTATTGTAGAAATAATTCATCCTACTGATACTGTTGGATAACAACAAAAAAAATAATCGAAAGTAATTATTTCAAATGTAATAATTTGAGAGGTTCTATCCTTATGTAGGGAATGACGGGTAAACACGCGGATAAGCTATGGGGTGGAAATATGCATGGTTACCATAGAGTAGATTATGACGCAGTCGCACTAATCTGTAAAACTATTCGCGGTATTTAGTCACACATAGCTATCAACAGCTCATGCGGAGAAAATTAATTAACTGATAGTCAAACAGGACCTTAGATGTACAATGTACTATCTACATGCTCAACAACGATTGCGATTGATAAGGGGAGTAATAATTTTTATTTGTAATCATGTATCAGAAAGTTTTTTTACTTAGCACCGTGTCTTACTACCCGTTTGAACTATATGCGTGTGTACTAATGACACCAATGGTTTTAGGGACTGTGAAGGTTATATTTAGAGAAAATGTATCAGCATTTGAAATAAGGGGGATTGAAAATCAATTTTAATAAAAAAATTACCCTTAGTACGCCCGGCCAAGCATTTGAAACTTGATCATCCCGTCATCATCAGTCTAGTCTACTGCGAGAGTAGCGCCTTAGACCATGCGGTCAGTGAAATGGGTAAGTGGAAAATTGTTGGTTGTAAAATGTTATTGGTCAGGAAGGTGGGGGAGGGAGGGCGAGGTAGTTGGGTCCCTTTGGAATGTATGTACACACATACAAAAACTCCATGGCATCGGACCTCAATCAAGCCATACCAACCGATTGGTATGTTGGTGAATATAGTACCAACTTGTGCGGATACAGCGTATCATGTGATCATCGTGAACCCTCCGGCCTTTAATCTATTTTTTTTTCCAACTGGAGCTCCTACTTTTTCATTCAAGATATCCTCAATTGTCCTCACGAGGCTGAGGCAACTCTGTTCCAGACTCACTGCTTCACAGAAAAATCTGAAAGAGCTGGGGATTGAAGGTGAGACCTGGGGATCTGTAGCCAGGAATTATGTTCACTAGAACACAAAGGTGGTCTTTATACACACACACACACATACGTATACAAATTCAAATAAGATACTATGTATATCTTAGGATATTAATCAACATTTAAACAGACACAAAACATTGGTTAAAATTTCACTACAGTAGCCCCGTGGCTTCTTTGGTGCTGACAGACAGCTCACAGCTGATTTCTGACAGTCAACCTTTAGGAATATTCCTACATTTTGACCGTCAGAAGTGACAGCTGCTAAACACATGTTTTTGAAGATCATATGGTATGGCGTATGGATACATAATTTGGTCTGGTAACTTTTCAAAGCCGTCAGCTGTGAGCTGTCAGTCAGCACTAAAGAAGTCATGGGGCTACTGTAGGTTGTATAACAGATAAAGAATGTTAACTACATTGAAACTTATTATTTTTAATATTAAATGTACACGTTTAATTTGGTACACTTTACGTATTAGTATAAAAACCACTCACCCATTCTCCTGCTTATTCAATTCATTATATATATCCTCCCCCCTCCCCACATTTATACCCATAGTAGTTTTGTGAACAGTAGACCTCACTCCATTCATGTTGTTATTGTTACTATAGTCTCAAGATTTTTCTTCCGATTTCAAGTTGAAGTGTCTTAAAATTTCTCCTTTAATTTGAAATCGATATTCTTCCTAAGTGATCAAATTACACAGAAAACAAAATTAAATGAATACTTCACATTATATTAATAAATAATAGCCATTGTTTACGTGTTCTAAGATGTAAGTATTATAATATCTCTAAATTTTAATATATAGAGGCTACTCACTTCTTCAAAGAACGTCCCTCCCAAATTTAGTTAAAATCGGTCCGCGTATTTTGCAACAATCGCGAAACAAACATAGATGAAATGCCAAAGTTTTGAGTTAAAACAGGACCTCGCTCCACTCGTTCGATAAAAATATCTAAATCTCAAGATTTTATTTGATTAGAAATGGGCATCGTTAATTTGAAATTTACCATCTAAAAAGTATTCTAATTTAAATTTTGTTTAAATGTTTGATAAAACGATTCAAAAAATGTTGTATAGTTTTACTGTGAAGAGACGACCTAGTTTGATTAAAAGAGATTTCTGGTTTTTTTTTTCTGCATGGTGTTTAGCTTAACAATGGTAAACAGACGGGAGTTGTTTTTTTCTCTTTTCTTCAACCAAAAACACTCGACTTCCGTGTATTGCGGGAACGCGCAGCAGCTACGGACGTTCGGCAAGCTATGCAACAATAGCGAGTGCTATTACGGTAATTGCGAACAGCCCTCAACAATACTCTACGTACACCCTCCTTACCTTTGTCACTCTTTCTCCCTCTCTACCCCTTTACACTCTTCTCGTTTACCTGCTTTCGCTGTTAGCTCTTTACAAGCTCTTTTTTTTTTTTCGAGCTTTTTTTTTTAGTAAGTTTAAAACATACACATCTTCTACAGCTTTACCCACTAGAGGGCTTCTTTGTTTTAGGAATAAATTGTTTTCATTGTTTACTAGAACTATATTTAAAAACACTTAAGATATAAGTGCACCTAACGTCCAATTTTATTTTGTCAATATTTACTTTTATTTTACGTTAAACTATTAATCCTTGGTAATTTTAATTTTGTCTCGATAAAGATAGTGAATATTTTATAATGCCGGGACATGAATGTAAACTAAGGGAAGAAGAAAATTTCACATATTTTTAATTATATTAAAGCTTTTGTTTATTTTAAACTAAATTTGTACACATCAAAAATTTATGAGCGTGTATGCTGTATCTCCTAGAGTATATATATATTATATAAGTCCCTGCACTAATACCAATATATCCAATAGTTTCAACTAATAATATAAGACGGGGTACAACATTTTTAGTTATCTTAAAATTGATTTTTAGATACTATGTATATGTTTATTATCTCGTTAAATATATAGAAATTGCTAAAACATGTTTTTTTTAACACTAAACATAATGAACAAGGGGATCAGTTCATTGCCATATTAATATTTCAATATGTGACATATTCACCCACCGACCCCCGTCTTCCCGTTAATCCTCCATCCACTTTCTACTTGCTGTGTTATTGTGGATTCACACGTCCACCTAAAAACTAGAGCAAAACCGATAAGTGGTCACATGACGAGCTCTAAGACAATCACAAGATTTCGTCTCATCAGCGCGAGCTGTTCTGATAAAGTTCAACTCATCTTCACTTCATCTGCTCTGCCTGAAAGCTATGGAAAGGGAGACTCAATCAAATCCAAAAACCAACTATCTCAGATCAGTGCGCATGCTCTGTAGAGCTAGAAGAGACCAGGCAGATTAGTTTGCTGGTATGAGGAGGTTCGAAATAACCCGTTAATATAAAGCTCAAGTATCGATGTTTTGGATTGTACCATGACGCAGCGATATGATTTTATAACATTCATAGGGAGAATATCTAAAATATGTATATTTATCAACTATAAATTGAAATATGTTGATAATAAGTTGTTTTAAGATTGCGTCGTGATGCATCATGGGTTAAAATTAGGTGTGTGAATTGCTGCATCACCCAAGAATATTCTTTTCTTTATTTTTGGGAAACGTGTGACTTAAGCTTAAGATGAGGTTGAATGAAACAAGAGTTAAGGACAGGTTTTTTTTGCAGTTTTTATATCAAAAATTTTGTTTAAAATAAATAAATTATTTATCCAATATAATCATAGAGTTTAATTTTCTTCACATAGTGACCTCAAAAATTGTTGAATATTGGTCAAAGAGTGTCCTGAAATTTAATAACAACTTTTTTTCTTCATTAAAAAGTTTCTCATCTAATGCCGCTATGTTTATGACAGATAGTCAAAAACTGTTTATATAAGCATTCACAGAAAATTAAACTATGTTTCTACTTGAGAGCTATTTTTTACTCCCTCCCCCACACATACCCCTCCCCAACAAAAGCTGACGAAACATCTCGGTATTCCAATACACTGTGCCCAGCCATGTTGTCGGACATAAATAAATAGTGTCAGCCAACGAAGGATTCAAATCTCTACCCACCAGACGAAATATCTGGGTCCTCTTGTGACCTGCATGTTGAACGGGGAAAATATCGATCACCTGTAAGTTTTAGTATACGTTTCAACCTACCTGGAGTACGAACAAAAAGTGTTCAATATTTCATTAACTCGTTGTTTTCCCGTACCATCAATAGTTTATCGAAACAAATCACTGATCAATATAGTTTCTAGAAATCCCATTTTTTTTAGCACCACGTATTAGTACTATCCGTCCAGGATATCCACATTAGTATTAATTACAATAAAGTGTTATTGATGGTAAGGTTGAATTTAGAGAATATTTATATTTAGCACCGCGTTTTACTACTCGTTCGGGTTATACGCTTTAAGTACTAATTACGCTAATGGATTAGGAATTTGGAAGGTTGAATTAGAGGAAGTGAACCCGCATCTGCGTGGAGGGAGAGTGTAAAACCATTTAGGAAAAACCACCCCCAGTTGACCCGACCGAGATTCGAACCTCGATCTCCCCATCCTCAGCAGTCGAGCTCAACACGACAAGCTCTTTAGCCAACTACGCCACCGAGGCGGGTAATTTAGATAAAGTGTACAAACATTTGGCGTGGATGGAGAGTGAAAAAACACTAGTGAAATATCACCCTCTGATCTAGAGGGTGTATCTGCAGTTGCGTGGAGGTAAAAGGGAAAAACAATTCGTGAAATACAGCCCTAGAATTTAGTTGACGTGTACTCACATTGGCATGAAGGTAGAGTGAAAATACTTTAGTAAAATACACCTCCAATACACCTGACGGAAATTTAAACCCCAATATCCCAGTCATCGTCAGTCTAGTTTATAGTAAGGATGACGCCTCAAACCATTCAACCACTAGAGTGGGTAGCAATATATTTAATTCTAAACGCACTACCTTAGCCCCTCGTTAATTAGCTATAGAAACACCAAATGAACATATTTACAATTTGTAAATATGTTCGGCCACTACCAGAGCTGTACAAGGAACTCCCCTGAGATTTCTAATGACCACTTTAATTATTTATCAAAATGGATGGGCAGTAGATTTACGAATAACCTAAAATAATATTTTTTTATACAAGTTTGTTGTACAGTAAAACACAACTTGGTTGTTTGTACATTCCAATAAGCCACTAGCCCGCTTAGGTGGCCGCGTGGTCTGACGCGCTAATCTCGTGTTTGACTAGACTTCCGAAGACCGGGAGATTGGTACTCGACCCCGGTCAGGTGCACTGAGAGTGGTTGATCTTAAACGGGTTTTCACTCTTTCCTACACGCAAATGTGGGTGCAGCTCCTATAAATTAGGCCTTCCTAATCTATAACCCACTAATGTAATTAGTACATAGGCATATAGCCGGAGAGAGTAGTAAGGCACGGTGCTAAAAAAAAAAAGCCACACTAGCGTGCAAAGACAATATTTCCGGTTCGATTACAGATCTTGTCGGTCGTTTGTTAACCCATCCAAAAGAATTAAGATCAATTTTGTAGGGGGCTGCCTATATATCCAATATATCCAATACATAGACATTCAGAGCTTATGTTAAATATTGACAAGTCCTTAAACAGTTCACGAGTTTGGTGTTTGCTGGAATGAACACAAAACTATTTTCTATGATCCTAAATATATGGTCTCGTAGTCATAGCTTAGAATTTTATATTCTTCCACAGTGAAAAGTTAAAAAAAAATCTCACATATTTATATTGATCACTAATACATAAATGTCCGGGATACAAATGGTAACTGGTATAGGAGGGTAGAATGGATTATTGTGAATCGAATGATGTAATTTAATTGGGAGGTCACAGCACAAATAATGTATTGGCATTTGTAGTTTCTTTCTCCATCGTTTGTTTTCCTAATGGTTTACAAATATCTCCCATCAGTAACGTCATAGCCCCAATTTTTTGAATTCAAAAATTTATGAATTTCTATACTTTAACGCCTTAAACAAAGACTAAAGAGAAGAGAACTCGAAAACAGCTCAACCCCTTCTTAATAAGGTGCTATTACCCGCACAACAGATACGTACGTAGGATTGCAGGTAGTTCTACCTCACGGCGCTTATTTCCAGCTCGCTGACGTTTATACGCTTTAGTTACAGACAGCAATAAACCTTTTGAAACGGGTAGAGATATCAATGTCAACAGACTTTGTTAATTATACCAGCCTATTTAATGTGAAGTTTTTTTCTATCGTGTGTACAGCTGTTGCAAAAACAAATTATAAACGTTTTTATAATCCCGACATTTACTGTTTTCTATTCCTAATAATTAAAAAAATATATAATCCAAAATTTCATTCGCAAGTGTTGTATGATTTTGTTTAAAAAAATAATTATATGTATGTAGCTTAGGATGGCGTTTTAATTCTTCCTCGTTAAAATAAGGTTTAAAAAAAAAAAAACTTTTCTACTTTATTTAAACTTAACAAAAGTTAGTTGGACATCTTAGCTTAGTCGGTAACGGGCTAACTACTGAGTTAAGGGTCGCAAGTTCGATTCTCAGCAAGGCTTAAAAGTTTTTCATGGTTGTTGTATGAGTTTCCTTGTTCAAAGTGATGAATTAATGGGTTATATCAGAATTCTATGTCTGTGCTATATTTAAATTAGTTTATAACTAGTGTTCTTATACAATCAGTTGTTCTAGAAAGTCCACGTTAAATACCTCAAATAAATTTTTTTTAAAAGCTATACTTAATGATAATCAAACTCATTTATCCATAAAAACTAATAGTTTTTTAATAAAGAAATAAGGCCACACAAAATTAAGTTTTCGGTAAGTTTTGTTATGTCGTTTTAAATTAAATCATAAAGTATTGAGCAAGGGTAAGAAAATTTTGACCAACGCTGCCAGAAATGATTGCAAAATAAATAAATGATAGAGCTATGGATTCAAATCTTGAGAAATCTGTGTATAATACCGACCTATACAAACTTGACTTATTTTCATAAATATTCAAACCGATTCCAAAATAAGTTCAATCCTATAACTAATGTTATATTTTATTCATTGAATTAAGGTCTTATTAATTTTATAAACTAAGAATTTCACAATTTGTAAAAATAGTATTTTATATATAGGAGTATAAGATGGAAGTGAGCGCGAGTTTTGGTCCAATTTTTCCAGTTTTCATAAAAAAAAAGAGGCAAGAAGTAATACATACTATACTAATGTAAGATACCGTACACATATGATACTATACCATTTTGCGAGGAACTATAGTTATAGTCAACATATATAATACATATTCATATATAAATATATACATGAATAAAAATAATATTTACATGTATACTCTAAAACCTGAATGGAGAATATTAGTTCAACTCAATCATCTATGGCAATATTGTTTGATAGAGGTGCTAAATACACCTATAAATGTTAATAAATGGATTGTTAGAAAATACAAGCTTATGAAAATTGTGTTAAATATGAGTGGTACCAAGAGTCGAAATAAAGGTTCATTGGAAAACAGTCAAAACAACTCTAGAAATATCCATTTTTCATATCAAACTTCCTTAATTAAAAGAAAGGGCTTGGAATTACCAACTTAAAGAGAGTTTACATAGCACGATCGGATAAAAAATGTAGCTGTTACTGGTTCTTCTATATTTAACATATATGATAAAAGGCAGGGCTTGAACTTACTTGAATAAAATTTTTCGAATGAAACGATCTGATAAAAAAATATAAAATTTAAATTGTGCATTTTGAACTTCAATACTGCTAAATTTACAAAGACACCGAAGAAACAATCAAAATAACTCGATGAATATTGAATTTTCTTCAAAAATTCACCTTTAAAAAAGGAAGGTATAGGAATTACCTACTTAAATAGAGTTCACACGTCATTATTGGATAAAAAATACCAGATTATTTATAACTAGTTATATTTCCATTAAACATCACTTACTCCAACTTGCCCTAGATAGCCATGGGAAAAAAGTGAAAAAAGGCGACAACTTAACAAGCTCAAAAGTATAATAAAAATACATTATTAAGTATTGAAATATTTTGAAGTTTTCTTTTTGTGTGTACATGTAATAAATGACTCTTTTATAATGAAAAAGCACTTACATTTATTAATTGTTAAATTTATCTCTGAATACACGACATTATTCTTAGATGTTTGATTTAGTTAACCTTCATTATGAGAACAAAAATTAGATTCCCAAGAGAGACATTTTACAATTTTTCGTCAGTCCTCCCCTTCCTTATATATTTAATCATACAATTATTGTTAAACTTCACGGACTGCAAATACGTATACTAATTTCCAATATAGAGGTAATAAGGAACATATCATTAAAATAGGGATGTGGTTGACGTTTGAAAAGATGAGTGTTTATATAATTTTTATTCACAAATTTTATTTTGGCCAAAATAAATACATTTTTTTCTTCAGTTCAAAGTTTAATTTTCTTCACATGGTGATTTCAACAGATGTTAACTATCCGTCAAGAGCAAAGCGGCGTTGCATGAGACACTTTTTAAATGAAGAAAAGAATATTTCATATTATATCAGCACACCCTTGACAGATGTTCAAGTACTATTGATTTCACCAATTGGAGTAAAATTAAATTCAATATTTGTACTGAAGAAGTGTTTTAATTATTTTGAGCTTATAAATTTTAGTATGAAAACTGAAAAAACGTACCTTTTATCGCGTCCTTTATATCCCCACCTTAACACTGCCAAGATTATAAATGAATCCGCCATGCACCTCCCCTACATGATTAAGTTTATATTTCTATTAAAAAACATACGATGCAACAAACCCTTATCATACATAAAACGTATATCAAATAATCTATCCAAATATTGATTTTGATATATATATTTAAATAAACACTCGTATCAGTTATAACTTGACAAAATAAAAAAAAGTTGTCGCAAAACAAGAGAAAATTTGTATAAATAAAGTCGATGCCTTTGTACGGTTTTATTATTTGAACCTAACGTCTGCTGAACAGCTGTAAAGTTGTGTTAGAGAAGACTAACTCCTGAAAGCCTTCTATCTCCGCAAGACACATTCGTAGCGGTATTATAATACCTTCAACGCCACCATCTTGGAATCCTCTCCGAACCGAGGAACAAACAAACCGCCATAAATATAATTAGTGAGCATGTTGGTACTGTGCTTCCCATTTCATCATACATGACGTCATAAGAGGAGAAGAGAGAGAAGAGAGAGAGAGAGTCTCAAGAGGAAGGGATAATCTGGGGACAAATACAAGAGATGAAACTTAGACTGAGTAACACGAGAAAGATTTTTCCATCCAAGTATTTCGACAGTAACTCTCTACTGACAGCAATTAGTCAGACCCGTTATCAACGCTTGACTACCTTAGTCACCAATTCGTTCCACCAAAATCTCTCCTAGTGTGTATTGTGGTGTGACATCAGACCGAAGATCGAGCCCCGGCTTTCCCATCAACGACAGACCAGACGTAACAAGGTCGACATACTCTAAACCACGAGTCTACCAACGTGGGTTTGAAACTAGCCTAATAGATTGATATTAAAAAATGTGGCACAAACTTCTAGCAGGCCTATATTCAGTATTTTACTTTGGAACTTGCTCATTCAATAATGTTTTAATTTATCTTCAAACTATAACATTGGGTTTATCTTTTCACAAGCTGTTTAGTTCTTATGTGATTCAGAAATAGAAATGTAACATAAAATCAATAGTCTACGCTGATATCTTAAAATAAAGAGTTGAATTAAGAAAATAGCTAAAATTGTTTTCAAATAACTTTTTTGTCATTAGAGGAATAATTATTAGATCTTTATCTCAAGTTAATTTTTTCTACTATGGTAACGGTAAACTGTTACACCTGGTCTTACACTTAGCCAGGTTACAAAAGACTCATAATTAATACAAAGTAAGTACTAAGCTAATGAAAATATATATTAACCAGTAAACCCTTGCGAAACTTTCGTACATTCAA
>CABEEJ010000165.1:227342-237421 GCA_901482245.1 Timema douglasi
CCCCAAAATAAAAGATTTAATCTTTTGATGGGTTGTAAATTAAATACTCAGAGAAGTGTATACACAAAATAACAAAGAGAATTTATTTTCAGTAATTGATACAAAAAATATTGTTAAGAGTTTTCTTTTAACTTATATTTTAAACAAACAATGTGTTTTAACGTAAACTGAGTATGCTACACCAGAAGTCGATAAACAATCCTATCCACTGATACCATATTCATCGCTGTAGGCTTTATATTAGTTGAGAAAAAGGGATGTTGACAACAAAAATAATATAGAGGATAAAATAAATATCAAAAACTTTCCAATCATAAAATTTCATTCAAATACCACCGAAGCGAACGTATATTAATTTTGTATTCATAGCTAATAAAGATAAAAGCTCAAAGATAATTGCTTATTTCGTAAATTTATATAATATATGTAGTTCTATTTTGAACGTAATTAGACTAGTCTAATTTCTGATTTTAGTCGGTAGTTGATTCCATGCCCACGATGTCGCTACGGTGAAGTATTGGGATTTGTGTAAGGTTATAGAGAGAACAGAACAATTGCTAGCATTTGTATTAAACCAATGTTTGTTTTTCATGAGCTGAAACCAAGATTAGAGATACTTAGAAGAAGATGAGTCAAGAATTTTGAAGACTAAAGTCATCATCATCATCCTCCTTCTCATAAACACTTCCAGCCACTGGCTGGGTCTGTTTGGAACATAAGCCTCTCTACCGCCTCCTTTCCTCCCACCACCTCTCCTCTCTCCTCCAAACTCCTCCTTACTACCTTCAGCCATCTCTCCCTTAGTCTTCTTCTCGGTCTCCTACCCTCCACCTCCATATTAAACATCCTCCTGGCCATCCTTTCCCTCTCCATCCCTCTCACATGATCATACCACCTTAGTCGTGCCATCTCTATCCTGTCCTGGACTGGTTCTTCCTTTATTATTCTCTCATTTTTCATCCTGTCAAACTTTGTCACACCGATCCTGTTTCTCAAAAATCTCATTTCTTTCACCTGCATTCTGATTCTATACCTCCCTAAAATAAGAGTGCGAAATGAACGTCTTGATTTTAGTAATCCAAAGGAGGTAGTAATAGACCGGGTACAGAATAGCCTTAAGTTAAGGTGGTAACAAATGGTACTTTGACTGTGTATAGCAGCGTAGCTATTTTTTTGCAATTTTTTTTATATCACCGTGTATTGATACCTAGACCCCATCAGGATTCGAACCCTAATCAACACGTCTTTATTCGGATAGCCTAACACGATAGTGACGATTTAGACCATTCGGCAACGAGAACTGGTGCAAATGTTGGCCACATATGTGTCAGTTAAAAGGTTATCAATTATGTTGGTACTAAAAAAAATGTGCGAACATATTATTATTATTATTATTATTATTATTAGCATCGCATCCTACTACCCGTTCGTGTTATACGCACCTACGCTAATGTTCAATGGTAGGGTGTGAAATGAAATGGAGGACCTACAATTTAACGTGGGATCCGAACCACAGTGGAGGCCTGGCATTCACAAGTTGTTATTAATACACGTCTTGTCAGATGTGAAGGAAGGGTTATGTGCGAACAAAGCCTTGTCTCCTATTTTATATTTTTATAAGACTTTAATTCATTCTTACTTAATATAATATGACTACATACTATTGAGTTACGGTTTTTCTATGGCATGTGTTTGTTAAAAATATGTTTTGTTGACATACACACTTCCTTTGGTGAATTAACCCAACGGGATCGCTTTACTAGATATATACGATTGTAATTTGATATTTTAGAGAACGCTAGATTTCCTAACACGTAGATGACAAGGAGTTGTATAACCCTCCAGTGGCGTGATGTTGCATGTTGCCTAGGTGTAAGTAATCAGAGTTAGTTAAATAATTGTTCCCATTAATCAGTAGAAAACAAGTTGGCCAGGTACCAAAGAAAATATATTTCCATTTGAAATGTGTGCAAAAGAGCTTATATATGATGGGCCAAATAGATATCGAATGTGGCATGACATGTCACAGGTAGAGTTTTAACACCCTCTGATGACTCCAGCGACAATTCATGATACGCCACTGTGCTTCTATATTAACTTGAATCAAGTCCTAAATACAACTGCAGGAATTTTGTGGTCAAGCACAAAGGTTGTATATTCCTTTGAAAATAATTAATAATAGAATGCTGGAAGCACGTATATGGGTGGGTGACTGGAATGCTTTTAGTTTGGGTGTGGTTTAAAACAGGAATGCCTTTATCGGTGGTTCACGTGATACAGTTGCAAAGGGGGAGATATATCAAAAAGAAAGAGAATCGTTTGACGAAGGGAAATAGTTTTTCCAAGTCTTAGAATTGAAAAAGTCTACACGCCTTGGCTTTATTTAGAGAACTCTATATTTATTTTCTCATTGAGTCTTACAACCCGTTCGAGTGATACCTACCAATGTGGTAGTAATGAATAAGGTAGAATTTAGAATATATGTATCCGCATTTGCATGGGGCAAAGTGGAAAGAGTATTTATGAAAACTCATTCTCAGGGATTAGAGCTCTGATATCCCTGTCAGGATAAATCAAGTTTGTAAACGTGATTTATTAGAGCAATGTGGTCCAACTGGCAGCCCGTGGACCGATTGCGGCCAGCGCTCGCTGAAAATGCGGCCCTAAAATTACCCTGGTAAGAAATTGAAGGGAAAACAGATGTGAAATCGCTAAACGCTTCAAACAAAAATATTTATTTAAAAAGTTACTTATTGCATTTTATCATGCATTAATTAGATTATAAATATACACTTGTTCATATTTTTACTAAACTCAAGATGTTTTGTGAAAGTGTGTGTGTCCGTAAATATTTCATGATATATTTTTGAGAAAAAAAATGGGAGTAAACTTTGAAAGATTCTACCAATGATGTAAGAAATTGTTAATTAAGATCGTTTATCATAGCAGGCCCAGCTCATCTCCCGGCTCGTGTGAGGTATGGGAGTTTGCAGTGTGGTAGGGTGTTCGTATTTGAATGATTACTCGAAATTTTCCGCGGTGACGATGGGGGGAAAAGCAACAGAGTTTCGGGTTAATAACTACGGTATTACCTTATTATGACTGAATGAAGATTTGTGCACAATTATTGTTTACGAAGCCATTATAAAATGGTCAAAAAGGGCCTTTTCAAAGCAGTTTTTATATAAATAGTTTCTAATATTTCAATATTATGTATTAGAAACCTCTATTAATTATTTATTTCCATTAATATTTACTCAGAAATTATCCATATGCGATCGTGTTCGTGTAAATTTACGATTTAGAGCCGACTATTTAACAGAGTTGATGGGTATATGATGCACGCTCTTAAGTGTTGTCTGTAGGCCTATATTAAGTTGATGGGGTTAGTAATCATATCAATACCATCGGCCCGAAGTGCAAACTAATGATCAGATTTGGCGCTTTGGATGATAGACGTAGGACCTTTGAATATTCAACTATACTTCAAATATACTTTCGAACACCTGCTGCTAAAAATAATAGAGTAATATAACTTTATAAACATTTTTCTTTGGGCCCTTTTTTTTACAGAAATATTAGTTTATAAATAATAGTTATACCATTATAAGTCCCCACTGGTTATCTATTATTTTAGTGAAAATTTACACTCTAGTTGGACAAAGATCTGCTATTCTCTCTTTCACAAGTAAATTTCCGCGCGGAGGAGAACCCACCTCGTAATCCACGAAGCGAACGAAATTATCGCCGTCTAAAGAAAACAACTGTCTTCTCCGCTCTTTCTTCGAGGCGTGTTTACTCGAGACTTCGACACTTCGTTCGGGGACTTGGCTGGCTAACCTGTCTTTCCCATCAAATAACATCTTCCAACAAATTAGATCCTAGGAGCTATAGAGAAGGGCCGTGAGAGGGAGAGAGATAAATTAGGGTGAGGGAAGAGAAGTGGATAATCGAAGAGAAGGAAAGAGATAGCGAGGAAGAAAGATGTGGGTATTGTAGAATGTAGGAGAGAGAGGGAAATCAATGAGGAGTAAGATAAGTAGCAAGAAAGAAAAGAATACAGTGGAATACAAGGTAGAAAGGAGTAAAGTTGGGGAGAGTAATTATAAGGGAAATAAGGGACAAGAGAGAAGGGGATATTAGGAAATATGATTGCAATTAAGATATAAGGGGAGCGTAAGAAGAAGGGCGAGAAGGGGTACTAGAGAAAGGGAGTAAAGAGTAGGAGAACAGAAAATAGGTGAATGGAGATGAGCAAAGAGATAATTAAGAGAGAGAGGGAAAGAGAATAAGGGCTAAAAGAGAGAGAAGAGAGATATAGGTGGATAGAGGAGGGAATAGGAAGTTAAATAGGGAGGAACCAGCACCCCCTCTCGGACAAATAAGTCAATCTTGAAAAAAAAAAGTCTGAATTGACGGCCACTGCGAGGTCATGGTTCGAATATTGGCCGGGTGTACCGAAGTATATTTGATCGTTAACGATTTTAATCTCTCGTTTCATGTCAAAGGTGGTTATACATCCTATATAATGTTGGTTGATTTAAAAAAAAAAGAGGTGGAAGCCCTAAAACTTTACCAATAAAATAAAATATAATGGTTGCAGTCAGACGTATTATGTCACTTTAAATTTGTTATGGTTTTATTAGATCTATAGGTTGGATGAAATAGTAATTTTTATTCGTTATTTCCCATACGGCACGACCCGTCCGTGTGGCTGAGAAGGTAAAGAGACTTGCTTGAGGTCTAATGAAGAATAAATCTATCCTATTCAGCTCATTAAACATTTTAGTTATAGTAGCATTTTGATTCGAAGTTATTTTCATAAAATATATCGAGATTATTTTTTAGTCAACATTTATAATATTTTACTATATTATTGATGTTATTTTATATATATCAAAAGTAACAGCTGCAAATCATATGACCTGACGTATAAACACGCTAAAGTGGAGATAGTAAATTTTCCATCTGTTTAGGCTATTGGCTTGGGAAAATAATAATTTTATATTTTAAATTTTCTTTATTATAATGTTAACCAACAGTCGAAACCTCTCACAGGCCAGCACTGAAAAAAATACAGATTAAAAGGCTTGCAAGATATTAACTACATTGCCTTGTGTACAATTAATTGCAATGAAATGGATTTAGTAACTAAGTAATAATCTAGAGGGAAACAAAAAAAAAACTGTATCTAATCCAATGGTAATAATTAATTAGTGAGTCTCCACAATAAACAAACTACAATTAGTTATAAATAGGGGTATTCGAAACTTTAAAACTTCGACTTGGCTTTGAAACAAACATCAATTTGGACTTCTATTCGGAAAAAAAATATGTTTGTTTCGAAGCTTCGCCAATGAAAAATACTGACAGCCAAAGTTTTGTGCATTACAAATTAATATTTGAATATTTTTTTTTTTTTAAAGTAACCTAGTTATGAATTGTGATAGAAACTTGACTTATCAGATTAAAACGAAATATAACAAACAATAACTGTGCAATAAAACCTTTTCCAAGCGATTTTAGTGCATACAAAATATAAATAAGTACAATAAAATACTATTAATCTATAGAGCTAGCGCTGATAATACAACGTCCAAGAAAGCTGAGTTTGTAAGAGTTACCGATCGAAAATACTATAGTATTTCGAGAGGCACGAGGGTCCACAAGGATGACCACATGTTCAAAGGGGGATTTACAAGAAATTGTATTGATAAAAAGGTTAAACAGAAAAAGGGTGTAACTATAGTCTTCGTGAGGAGATATAAAAGTTTCCGAATTCTATCATATTGCATTATATTTGGAAGAAGGTACAGGAATGGTGAATAGAAACATATAAAAGGGGGACGAACACAATATAGCTTTTACAATGAAAAGAAGAACACAGTTCACACTTTACATTGCTGCCATTGGACAAAGAGATAATGGCTGACTCTTAAAGCGTACAATACGAACGGGTAGTAAGACGCGGTGCTAAATAAATAAATAAATAAATACTTCATTCATGTCGCACGTGATCAATTCTACTGACGTGTATATAAAAAGACTGGGATGAACCGTGTTCACGGAAAAGGTAAACGCTTTTAAACTCAGGACGAGTCCTGCCAGTTGTCTATTTTTACTAATTTATTTATTTGAGACGAGCCTTGTAGCACCAGTTAATTGTGGGTAAAATAAAATTAATAAACCGTCAGCTATCAACGACTCTTATTTTTTTTTTAAAGCTTGACGTGGTCCGATTCGTCCTTAGCTCAAGATTGTAAGTTTTCTCCCTAAAACTCCACCCTCCCCCCCATCTATACCCCCAAACCCTTGAATCTCCTCTTTCCACCGTGGGTTTCGATCCCTGGACCCGTTCATGAATGTCTCTTTCCTCTCCAGAGCGATGCAATTTCAAGCCCCATTTGTTAGCCATACAAGGGGGTTAAAGGGAGTGAGGGAAAAGGGTTGGGGGTGTGTGGTCGTTCTCGCCACTCGACGACTACCAGGAGGCCTTCTAACCTTGGACTGTTGAACCTCGCTAACTCGTATCAATGGGGGCCGGACTTGATGAAGCGCAGATACACTCCCCCCCTCCATTTTCATCACCCCCTTCTCTCCTTATCTCGCCCGCAATCTCGCCCGCGTATCTCCTTTTTACCTCTTAACATTGTCACTTTATCCCCATACAAACCTACGACCCCGTACCACACCCACCCAAGAGAAACAAGGGTAAGTCCAGGATAGAATCCAGACTCACACGTTCTTACCACGAACAAATAATTATTTTAGTACCACGTCTTTCCACTCGTTTGGTGGACAGAAAGTGAAAAACCATTGAGGAAAAGCCAACCTCAGTGCATCATACCGAGATCGAACACAGATATCCCTGTTTTGCGTGACGAGCTTGGTTTTATCATGCTGGATCGCCCGTTCGACGTCAGTCATCAGTAATAAATTGCTTCTCACCTTAAAAATGGCTTAATCTTATCCTAAAATTGCCCAATTTTTCACAGAAAATAGTATCTACCTTAGAGGTTTTCTTGATACACATACTGTTGTTTATCCTACCCCCATTGTTAATTACGTGGTTTTTCAAGGCTTCTTCTAGAAATACGAGTTTCCTTCCCAAGTTGACTCCCAGTCATATCGCTTTCCCTTATCAAATACACCTGGAAATGTTTGGTGGTTCCTGGGTATTCAACCTTCCCGGTATCTCTGGGTAATCTTATGTCGGCGAGTTCACAAATATTATGCACTGCACAGTACTTGAATAGGTCCAACATTTCCAATTGTGAAGTGCAACATGATAGGCCTTCCTACCCATCTCCAAATCAACCATAACCTCTCCCAAGCTCAGCATTTTGCGACTTTATAAGCTCGAGATCTCAAATCTCTCCCCAGTCCTTACGATTTACCTTGTGCCTGTGCACAGGCTCTCACCAACAGTTAAGAATATCGGGAAACGAACAGCTTTCATAGCACAGACAGGGTTAATTACGACCTTTATAGCTAAGCTTGTCCTTATCTCATATATATATATTATTGCTGAGTTTTTAGTCAGGAAGTCTAGGCATAATATGGCATAATAACTGTAATGTTGTGCCTCTCTATCTACTAGAAATCGATATGGTTTTACTTGAAAAATACGTGCTAACACTGGTTCACTAGTACCTTCATCTTCTTCTATTGAAACTGTGGTGACAATACCCTCTGAGGACAGTAGTTCATGGCTTCTAAGACCCTGTTCTCGTTTGGGTGATGGCTAACCTCCCCCAAAACACTGTCTTGCTAGATGCACCATTTTACTCCATCTAAAACAATTCCTTCCCTTCATTATAGATGACTGTTGTCTCCCCTTAATGGATCTGAAATCCCTTATCATATGACCTTGATTTTTATATTTGAAACAAAACAAACAACGTCGCAATAGTATTACTATTTTTGATGTAACTATAAAAATAACCAACTAAAATGCCCCTACTGACTACCAAAATGTCAGAAGCCTAAAATGCCACTTCGGACACCAAATGTCACTCCTTCCTTCAGCGGCCTAATCTGTCAGGATGTGTTGTGGCCGAGGATAAGGATGGTGACTGGATATATGACTGTGTGAGTTCCCAACTGATGTGCGGCTTTGGTTTTTAGGGGTATACTCTACCACAAAATGTGATGTTATCAATAATTTACTAAAAAGATAAAAAGTATTTGAAAAAACCTAATTTATAACAATATAAGATGTTGCAAAAATGCAACTGCACGAGTACTCATGTTTTTTTAGTGCCAGTCCCCTGAGGTTAAGCGGTACAAGTAATTTTAATTAATCAATATATTAACCTAACTTATTACCATGTGAAATTTCAGCTTAATTGGTGTAGTGGTTTTTGAGTAAAAGGGTAGATTGGATTCGTCGCACGTGACACTATAATAGAGTGATTACGTCGTAGTATAGTGGTAGATAGCTTAACGCTGTGGTTCCCAAACTTTCTCGACTCGAGAACCCCTTTCACAAACATCCGAGTTGCACGAACCCTCTGTGAAATATCCATAGCCAAGCACTTTATGTTATACCTAATTTTTTATGAAATTTTGTTATTATTATTATTATTTAGCACCGCTTCTTACTACCCGTTCGGGTTAAACGCAAATGTAGTTATTAATTGTAATCAAATGTTTAATACCTTTAGATTAACCTACCATAGCTCGGTATGCACTTTGGGATACCTTACCAAATATAATTAAATAGTATTGAAACTACTTAAGTAAAATTTCAAATAATTATATATTTGTTTAAAAAAAATTAAACTGAAATTAAATAAGCAAATTACTCTAGTAAAATTTTCTTATCTTAAACTGGCACATTAAAAAAAATTACATTTCACTTTTTTTTAAAGTGGTACTGGAAATTTCTGCTTTGACATAACCGAAATACCCTCCTTTAATCAAAGAATTCCATGTCAATTTAAGTTCATTTTTTAAAACAAGTTTTAACAGCTACTCACTCACCATTTCACGTGACTTAAGTGAGAAGGATGCGTTTGCTTTGGCTGGAACAAAGCTTTAAACTCGAACCAAAGACGATAAATAAAGTCTCAAGTTAATTTCAGCATTGAGACTGATCCTGTATTTATTTATTTTTATAGGCATTAAGAAAAAGATTTCTCGCTCAAATACGTAGAAAAAAATTGTAACCAAGCTGTAATAGCTTTATTATTTAACAATGAGAAATCCTAAATATTTATAGCTTTTCTTTAATTCAAAATCAGTAGAAATTTCAAGGAGCATCTCTGTGTCACTCGCGTTTAATATGGAGGATTTCAAATCTGCTGTTTCTTCCAGGGGATTGCGAATACAATTGTTATTATGGCTGGGAAATATTATATAACCCGATTAATTACATTTTACAGTAAACACGTTAATATTTGACCCCTTAAAAGAAAGATTTAAACTGTTCATTTTTGAGAAAATGTTTGCCAAATAGACCAAAGCCTGAATCCACATTTTATCTTGAATGCACTTTGCTTTGTGAAAGGGATGTTTGGCAAGAAAAATTAAAACTTCCGTGTTTAAGTTCAAACAATTTTGTAAAAGCTCTACCTCTAGATAACCATCCGACTTCAATATGAGACGATAAACAGTTGTAAATGCTTTTCATTTTCTCACAAAGTGCTGCAAAAATCCGCCATTACAGAAATATTTTGGCGAACCCCTTGAAAGCTTTCTAGAACCCCAGTTTAGGAACCACTGGCTTAGCTTATGTTCTATGCAAGCGTTATGTAAAAAAAAGGCGTTATTTTATAAAAGATTGATCTTAAAATGTTATATCATATTTAATTAACTAACTTCTATAAAATTAATTTGTCAATGACCCTCTTCGGCCTATGAAATCGTCAACCTCGTAATAGATTGGACTTTAGATGGTTATTAACTCAGCCCTGGTTGAGTGTACTGAGCAATTTGTTCCCCCCTTAATGGTTATACTATCTCCATGCAAATAGGGGTGCACTTCATATTATTTCAAGATTCCTCATCCCTAACACATTAGGGTATAACGGGTGGTGAGATGGTGTGGGGGGGGGGGGGGACAACAGCTTCTTACC
>CABEEJ010000165.1:237633-271601 GCA_901482245.1 Timema douglasi
GGAAGAAGAAGGCTGATGCTCAGGATCTGGCCATCCGACCTTCTCTTAACTCTGCTCTCCTGGGGTATGGAGGAATTCATTTCTGAGGTGGGGACACCATTAAGGCGAATTCCAATATCCCCAGATGGTAGGATAACACGTCAGAATGAAGATGGTAGAGAGCAAAGAGGACCTACAGTTTAACGTGGGTTCCGAACCACGGAGGGGCATGGCATTCCACACATTCACAAAACGTTAAAAGCACACACTTTGCTAATGGTGAAGGAAAGGTTTGGTGATCAGATAAATCTGTGCCTAGATCCAAAATTTGGACCCCGAACCCGCATCACAAAAGTATCAAGACACCTTACCCCTAGACCGCCAAGTCCCTTTCATATTGTAATGTATATGGTACAATACTTTGATCTAATATTCTTAAATAAAATAGAGACAAATATTTGCAGCGTACCACATAGTCTAGCCAGCTGTCTGAAATCAGGAAACATGGCCAAACTTTCCTCAACTAAATACTCAAGTTTACATTTTGTGTACCTTTGAGGTTAAACATTGAGGACATTCCTTTTAATTAATTCAGTTAAATAACTATGTGGGAAAGACGTCCAATTTAACGTAAATATGAACTAAGGTATGCTTTGATGATACCAATCTATTCAAACTAGGATATCTATAGCGTTCTTTGAAATGTATGTGGTTTACATGGTTTATTAGAACTAATTACTGTACTATCTGTCGTCTTGGATCATTGGTTGGGGAAGCTTGACCTTAGAAACTTGTTTAGAATATTACCTTGTACCCAACTCAGTGGTATTTGACCTTGGGGGTTGTGACTCTTTGTGGCTGTGGATTGTTTCGTCGAAGAATGGGGGGTGGCAGTGCTTTGTGTGTGTGGGTAGGGGATTTGTGGCTCTATAATTACATTTGTAATTGATTATTGAAAATCATAAAATACTAATATAGGCCTAAATGGAAGGAATTAGTATTTACTTTATAAGTAGATATCTTATCCATATTCTAATATATATTAATGAATATTTTGTTTATTTTTATTAGTAAAAGATAATGCTGTCTGTCGAGTCCATTTTTAAAGTAACTTCCAGCTCGGTCATTGAGAAAGTGTGAATTACTGTGTCAGGCCACACGGCTAAAAATGATATTTGGGTCTTTTTCTGGAACTAATTTTCTTATTCTCTCTAAACTGTTACTAATTTTAGCCCTTCACCTAAAACCACCCTTTGTTATGTCGATAAGTAAGGGTGGAAAGAAAACTTCGCAACTTCTTATACCAAGGTAATTAGGAAAGCTTGCTGCTAGTTCTCAAATATCTTAACATTTTCTGTTGTGAGCCTAAGTACTGTCGTTGTTAGAGGAAGGCTAATATATAGACCTCTTTTTAATCATATCTCCAGAAATATGCTTAAAAATTCTTTGAAAATGAGATATCATGGCTTGACATTTTTTTTTAAATTAATAAAACTAGAATTCTAGGGTAGTTGAGGGAAAAAAAAGTCCTGTTGGAAGATTTCGACGTTATTTTGATATGCACCATATTTTGAAACAATGCATTTTAGAATTAAACATTGCGTTGACATTTCTCGCCTACCAAGGCCCTCAAGATAGGACTATAACATAATTTAATTATCTAAATTTTTTTCCCCAGTATTTTTCACACCTGTTGTGTGTGATACCTCTACAATTAACCAAAATTGGAGTAATTAAGCTCATATTAAAGATTGATAAATCTTATGGAGAGATAAACATACGGGTAAGTTTTATATTTATTATTTTGTATAGATATAACGTTACTTTGCAAACCTTTGGCCCTTTTAAAAAAGTTACCAGGAACAAAGTGATGCTATAATATTCTAAAAAAGTTCTAAATGAAAAAAAAAAAAAAAAATTATTTTTTCTCTTTCGAAATTTCGATTAGCTTTTTGTAAAGTTAAAATAGATTTCAAGTTTATTAAAAAAAATCTTTCATCCTAAATAAAGGTATACTATCGTACTACCCATCAAAGCTATCCCTATATAATTCCATTAATAGGGTAGAGATGGGGGAGTATAATTGGAAGGAAATGTATTAACATTATCATGAAGGCAAAGTGAAACGCCGTAACCTGCGTGCCCAGCCGTTTGATAATCAATCGGCCATAAAGAATATTGTATAATTATTTTCTAAACAATAAAGATATGTTTTTTATTATTATTTAGCACCGCGTCCTACTTACTACCCGTTCGGGTTATACTCTTTAAGTACTAATTACGCTAATGGATTAGGAATTGGGAAGGTTGAATTAGAGGTAGGTAACCCACATTTGCGTGGAGGGAGAGTGGGAAACCATTTAGGAAAAAACTCCTGCAGTTTACCTGACAGAGATTCGAACCTCAATTTCCCCGTCCTCAACAGTGGAGCTCAACACGACTAGCGCGTTAGCCAACTCCGCCACCGAGGCGGGTGAGAATAAAGATAGCTGGGCCTAGCTGCATTGAACGGATTAAACCAAAAATTAAAACCATAAAATGTATGATTCTCAAAAGTGGGAACGTGGTCTAAATGTCACGCTCATTAGGTATGGCTTTCCTCCGGTGACGGGAGGGTTGTAATAAGCACAATATCTATGAAAGTTTTCCCACTCTCCTTCTATGCAAATGTGAGTAAATTTACTCTAAATTCTACCCTCATTATTCCTACTACGTTAGAATAATTAATACACATACGACTCACTTCAGTGGCTACAGGGTTTAACACGTCACTCTTGCAGTAAGCTAGACTGACGACGACGGGGAGATCGAGGCTCGAATCTCGGTAGGGTGTACTGAAGGTCGTTTTCCTAAATTGTTTTCCAATCTCTCTCCACGCAAATACGGGTTGACTTCCTATAAATATAACTTTCCTAATACCTAAAGTCATTAGCGTACTACCCGAGCCGTTAGTGAGTTTAACGCTGTAGAGTGTGGGCGAGAACGGGGAGGAGGAAAATACAGCAATAATTTCTTAATTTGACAATTATTTTATTCTTGAGTAATTTAAAAGTAGTATTTGATATATTTTTTTAAGTGAACATAAGGTTCTCTCTTCCCGGTTGAACTGCTGTTGATGGAACCAACTTCCGAGTTCTATTGTCAGATTCCTTCTTCCCTGCACACCCTCACCCCCTTCCTTCTTTCTCGTCCCACTCTCACAAAGTCGTCAAGAAGGGTTAAGGACACCCCCTTCCTCCAACCTTTACCCCACGGGTGTGAAATATGTGAAGGGTTGAACCCTCAGGCGTCAGCGAAAGACCTCACGACCCATTTCACCCTTCCTCATCCGAAAATATGGATTGAAGGGGGGGTTAGGGGAAGGAAACTCTTCACCTCTTTCCCCCCCAAACCCCCCCACTTTTCTTTGGGAAAATGGTCATTGCTGATGAGGTCGTGATGTTGGGGGGAAGACGAGGGGGTGGGAGTGATTTGAAGGGGGAAATTCGTGTAATGGCTTGTGTCACAGTAGTTATCATCTGAAGATTGGGCTTGCCTTCTGTCTGCCTGCCTGTGACCTTTTTCAAATACTTTTTTTTTCATTTTTAACAACGTCATTTTGAATATAAGACATTTTCTCAGTAGAACGTTTGTAAAAGTATTTCCAAAACTAAATTTATTTTCTCAGTCGTATTGGATAATTCAGAATTATTAAAATGACATCTTTTTCTCTAATATGAATACTTTATCGTGTTAAATGTTTTTACTAATGCTATGACTAATTTAGAGAGGCCACATATGCTGAATATATTAAAAATAAGTTGATGCTCTAAAAAAAACACATCTATGGTAAATTGGTGCTAATTTTTTTTAACTATAGTAAATTTAAAACGGGTTACTGATTAGACAACGACGATTGTTACACATCCCGAGATGTGTGGGAAATAGCTTTCAGCATTATTGTCATATTTTGCTTCGATGGCTGCATAGTCTTAGGCACTACTCTCGCAGTAGACTATACTACTGATGAGGGGCTGATCGGGATTTGAATTTTTGTCGGGTGTACTGAGGAATATTTGTCCAAAATTCTTTTCCACTCTTACTACACGAAAATGCGGGTATATTTCTTATAAATATAACCTTCTTCATCCTTAAAACCATCAGAATGTACAACTAGAATTGGTAGTAAAAAAAAAGTCATAAAAAGTTTACACGTTTTGTGAATGGACTATAATCCATAAATAATTATCTCTTTAACATACAAATATATGATAGGGATCTTAAATTGATATATTTTAATTTGCCATATTTATTTATTTTTATTGTGTGTATGTGCGTGCATGCACCGTGTCTTTCCACACACTGGCTAAACGCATATAATAAATATATTTTAGAGGGAATATGACATTTGGCTATAGGGAAACCATATAGGAAAAATACCCTTAGTATACCCGTTTGCGGTTTTAACCCAGATCTGCTAGTCATCATTAATCAGAGGCGTGTCGTAGAGTGTTGCAAGGGAAACAGACCTTGTTAAAACTGTACCTGTGATACGTTATCACCCACTTGGGCCCTATTTGACCAGTGACCGTTCTACTGAGGGATGTGAACAGTTCGCAGGTACAGTTTAAACTAATGCTGCTTACACTGGCAGCACTTCACGACACGCTCCTGTCGTTAATATAGCTTATTACGAGAATAATGCCTTAGACTCCAGAAGCGGTTGTATCGTGTTTGATTGCATGTCAGACCGATTTATAAACTAAATATTTTTATCGTCTCGCTCCGCATCTTACCTTTGTTTCATATATTTATATTAATGGGGTAGGGATGAAACATAATTAATTTAGAGGAAATGAATCGGCATTTTAGTGGAGTTGGATTAGTTTATTTCTAAATAGTTTCCTCCTCTAAGTACACTTGGTATGGATTCTAGCCCTTCCCTCCCTGCCACTGAAAAACCAGACAAGATGAGACTTAAGCCTTGGTCCACACTACCACCAGTAAGGATTGGAAACTAACCTAACTTGGGACAACTCACAAAAAAGTTGGTCTTAATTAAATCCCATGTTCAAAGTAGTTTAAAGATTAAAAAAAAAAAAATTGAAGCCATAAGCGTAATGAACTATGACTTACTCTGTTCAACGAAAGAAAACCAATTTTAGTGGCATTAACAAAATTATGAGAAATCACGGCTAAGCTGGTCCTATAGGATGTAATCAATCAAGATAAGGCACAAGTATTTTAAACTTAGTGGTCTAGTTTAAGCCCAACTTTGAAACTCCAGTGATAGATCGTAAACATCAAAAGAAATTGCATTTCTTTACATAATAAAAAAAAACTTAGAGAAGAGAGATGAGGGTAGTAAAACTGAAATAAGATTCCTCTCGGTTATACAAAAAATTTATTCTGAGGCTGAAAATTCCTTTAGTGCTTTTCCTTGTTTAGACAATACTCAAACACTCGTCTTTCTTGTGAGCTATCGATTTTTATAAGTTCGGGAGACTACTTACATAGACACTCAATCAAATAATTGATGGATGTGGAGAAATCTGGGTAAGATGGACGGCTGAACATAGGCACAGGGCGATGAGAAATATAGAAGGTAAACTTTAGCGGATATGTGGCGTGATTCTCTCACTAACAGCACAACCAACTAAAAGGTATTTTTACTACTAGAATCCTACTACGTAGATTGTAGGATTCTAGAGAGAACAAAGCCTTCTAAATGTCTAATAGTAAGCAAATAAAATATAGTAAAATAAGTTTAACTACAGTAAACCACCGTCAGACCAAACCCCGGTAGTCTGAAATTCCGGATAATCCAAACGCACTTTTCAGAAAATGAGGGGAAAAAATAATGTCAAATTAAATATATTTTATGCAGTGGCAAGCTCAAATTTAAAAGAGAATTGTAATAAACAGCGATATCTGATAATGCTTAATATTTACATGTTGTAGTCAACACAATGCGTTTTCTTGTAATTAAAAATAATTTTAGTACATATTACATTTTATACATCAGTTAAATATATAAACATTTGATTAAAATTATTAAACTGTAATTTAAAATTCATGAAACTACTGTATTCCTGTATTCTCTCTTTTAATCTGAAAATCTCACTAATCCGAATAAGCTTAGGTCCCAGTTTCTAATGTATTATGTTTTGTTACATGTAGGCTATGCACCGCATACAATTTCTTGTTATTTTGTTTGAGGTGACCTGGCGGTCTTGTGGTAAGGTGTCAGACTTCTGTGCTGGCGGCCGGGGTTCAATCCTCGGTCCCGGCACAGATTTATCTGATTACCAAACCCTTCCTTCACCTCTGACAAGACATCTTGGGAATGCCAGGCCTCCACCGTGGTTCGGATTCCACGTTAAACTGAAGGTCCTCCATTTCATCTCACAATCACTCTACCATCACACATTAGCGTAAGTGCGTATAACCCGAACGGGTAGTAAGACGTGGTGCTAATAATAATACTAATAATAATAATAATAATAATAATAGGGTATACCTCAAATAGTCACAGAGACGTGATCAAAATTGGAAATTTCCGATTATGTAAAACACACTATTTTAAAAATAATTTTCACTGTATGGAAGTATTCATTTTGTTAGTAATGTTAAACAATGCCGAAATCAAATTTTGATCGAAATCGATAGAATCAATTTTTTTTTTTTTTTAAATAGGCTCTTCGTTCTATCGCCTTTAACTTTTGGGTTGGATATCTAATTAAAAAAAAATTATTTGGGAGAATCTAAAAAAAAAACCTATACACCAAGTTTTAGTCTGATATGCAAAGTGGTTTCTCGATGTGTCGATGGGCCTCTAAACCATAATAATAATAATAATAATAATAATAATAATAATAATAAAGTGGTTTCGGCTCTAAGCCGAAATACATACACACAGATGCATCGCGAAAATTACTGTTTTTGTTTTCAGGGGGTCGTATATAAAAAGTCTACATTTATCAATATCTCGAGTTTGGATTTTTCGATACAATATTTCTCTCTTCGTGGGATCGATATATTAATTCTTCTGCTTATAAAATTTTCGGTGGACCAATGTATGAGGTTCCTAGATATACACACATATAATTAAACACATCCTGCGGGAAGAACGGGTAATTATCTAATATATATATAAAAGGTGACAGACAGATATCATGACTTGACGTATGAATATGTAAAATTTGATCTATTGGTGTTTTTTTAGCTGTCCGATGTAAGTTCGTAAGAAATACGAGGTATAGACATCTCCAACCTCCTATAATTAAATTTTTCTCTTTGTACAGCCGTATAACCATCCGTCAATGTGAAATTATCTCCTTGCACCCATCCGGTTATTCACCACACTATAGTCTATTAGATCAGTCGTCATCACGTTAAAAGCGTTAAACGCGAGATCTACACAACCTCCATTTGATCGATGGTTGGCTACGTCTCGAGTAGACTGATTTATCACCCAATTCGTCACTCTTTTCGTTAAAACGTCGATAGGTTCTGGTGCGATTGGTAGGAGGTTTGAAAGCGCTGTCTGGTGGGAAAGAGGAGGGGTGGTGGTGGTGGTGGTAAGTTAATGATAGTGTTATGACGTGCGTGCATATTGGTTTAAAATGTCTATTTACCTCGTAAGAAAAACTAAAACGAACTATGTAGACTTAAAATGGTACACTCACGTCATATGTTATAACTTTTCCTTTGAAAGAAATGAACAAATGGGGTTGGTATAGTTACTTTTTAAATTTTTATTTCTTAGTGATGATTTTTAATTTTTAATCAATATTGTAGAAGCTTGTATAATTTTTATAAAACAAAATCACAGAATTACACACTTTTTAGAGTTAAGTCATGAATTTGAAAGATGATAAGAATTTGAAACCGATTGTTCGTAACTTTGAATTCAGAGTGACTATATTTGAAACAGTGTGTTCGTTTTTGATAGCTCGAGCTCCTTGTATGACATCGGATTGATCGCATCTTACTCTCATAGTTTACCTACCATTCTTCACTTTGTTTGAACCAATCGGAGGATAGTATGTTCAAACTGTGAGGAAGGCTTGGCTCTCATGTCGGTTATATCGGCGACCAAGTGTAATTAGCGGTGGCTCGTCGTAAAGTGTTTCCAGGATAAGCAGCATTAGTTTAAACTGTACCTGCGAGTTGTTCACACCCCTCAGTATAACTCTCATTGGTCATATATCGAGGTGAGTACATTCCCGCGTGAGGTATGCAAAACAGAACAGAATATATGTATGATTGGTCAAATAGGGCCCAAGGGGACGAGAACAGTTCACAGGTACAGTTTTAACCAGGTCTGATTCCCTTGAAACACTCCACGACACGCCACTGGTCACTAGTATTGTGATCCCTAAGAAGGAAGCGAGACAAATTCACTGTCTGTTTCTTCTTTACTATTTACAAAATTTTAAATCAAAATTTACCTCTCAAATTATTATAATGGATAGTAATAGATTGAAGTATAATTTTTATTTATATAAGAAGAAATTACCCTTCAATCTCTGAAATAACTGATAATATGAGAAAAACTACTTACAATTCAATTTCTCAGACACCACAAGAGTTCTTCCTGCCATCAATATATCACTCTGAAAGAAAAGGAAAACCTACATTTAATATTATTTCTCCTCGTAAATATATACTAATATACCCTATAGAAACAAGTTTGATATAATGAAATACAAGTTATATAAACCTAAGAAAATTTTTGTTTCAATAACTAAAGCTATTTACATAATTATTATCGTCTTAGTCTAACACTTTACTACTGTATTTAGATATAAGTTGAAATAAGATTAGTATAACCAATTGCTTGTAAACTTCTTGATTAAAGCAATTTGTTACTATAGCTTTAAATACAATAATATATGGAAAGCATGTTTGATTACAGTTTTATTATTAATGTGTTTAACTAACAAAAAAGATAACGTTTCACTCAAATAAATTATAATAATACGATATCGTCTCACTACTAACAACAGTATATAAAATTTTACTGACATAATTCTTATGAGATGGATTCCATATGCGAATTAAATAATTAGGGATAATCAGTGTGAATTTCGACTAAATAAATCAACAACGGATCAAATCTTTAATATTCGGCAATATTAGAAATAAATGGGAATACATCTTGATGGTTCAGCAACTATACATAGATATTAAATAGGCAAAGATTCAGTTGACTAAAATTTAAAATATCAATAATTTGTTTCTTCTAAGTTTGGAAGATCCAAAAATACTTGCCAGGTTAATTGAGATATGAATCAAATAGCTGAAGCTATTATTTATGCTTTTTATTGAGGAATTCTCCATCAAGATATCATATTCTGAAAATTGAAAAACAACATCTGAGCACGGGAATCAAACCCGGGACCTTTGGCTTAGTACGCCAATGCTCTTAGCACTGAGCTATCCAGGATTCGTCCCGTGCCCAGGGTCATTCTTCACTTATATTTTTAAGGCAGAGTCTATCATGATCATGGACGTGCGGGAATCATCGGCTACTAATATGTGATTTCTTTTATTAAGATCACGAGCTATCAGTTAACGCAGCCACCTTCGACTCGGATTTGGCTTCATTCTGCCACTTTGCGTACTAAGCCAAAGGTCCCGGGTTCGATTCCCGTGTCCAGGTGTCATTTTTAAATTTTAAGACTATAATTGAGATAGGTTTGACCGACACGCGTGGCAAGTTACAGGCTGGATGTCACTTATCATACACTTTAAAAATACATAATAGGTTGAAACTTTATTTTTAATCTAGTCTGAGTAGGTATGCTAAATTTTTTTAGCGTACTGCAAGAGAGTAGGGAAAGGTTGACATTAAATTGCACCATTCAGGTGATATAGCTATGTTATTATTATTATTATTAGCACGCATCTTACTTACGTTACCCGTTCAGGTTATACGCACTTACGCTAATGTAATGGTAGGGTGATTGTGAGATGAAATGGAGGTCTTTTACGGTTTAACGTGGGATCCGAACCACGGCGAAGGCCTGATATTCAACACATTCACAATTTGTGATTAATACAAGTATTGTCAGAGGTGAAGGAAAGGTTTGGCAATCAGATAAATCTGTGTTGGGACCGAGGATTGAACCCCGGACCCCCAGCACAGAAGTCCAACACCTTACCCCTAGTCCACCAGGTCACCTTTTAGCAATGTTGAGCAATAGTAAGGCAGGTGTGGCAAGAAATGCAGACATTTTAACAAGGACTAGTAATGAAATGGGTTTATAAGTGAACGCTGAAAATAATGAGTATATGATCACACACAGAACACAGATTGAGGAGTATATTTTAGATATTATTGCGAACAACATATCATTTGGCATGGTTAACGAGTTTAAATATTTAGGAAAATTTTAACTAGCAATGACGATATTAGATTGGGAATGAGATAAATAATACAGTCTGTAAATGTTATTACTATCTCAAACCTGCCGTCAAGAAATATAAAACTCAGAATATACTAACCAGTCGCTCCGGTTGCTCTTTATGGGTGTGCAAAGTGGTATCTTACCGTACATGACGGAAACAAATTTAGGCGGTTCGAAAACAAGGTAATTAAGAAGATATTTGGTCCAAAATGAGATTGAGCTACTGCGGAGTGGAGGTGGTTACGTAATAGTGAGTTACATAGCCTGTACACATGACAATATATTGTTAGGATGATCAAGTCTCGTAGATTAGGGTGTACAGAACATGAAGCCTTGAATGGAATAACTTAGAACCTTGTTCAGGGTACTGACTGGTCAACACCATAGGAAGAAACCATTGGGGAGACCTAGTCGTAGATGGGAGGGTAACATTAGAATATACCTGAAATAAATAGGATATATAGAGGTGGACTGAATAGATCTTAAGATAGGGTTAGGTGGCGTACTTTTATCACTGTGGCAATTAACTTTCTAGATCTTAATGCTGTAGAGCAAGTAAGTAGCAAGATAATCATGTTTACGATTTTGTTATTCTTTCAACTACACTCCTTTCACAAATTGATAAATTATTATTTTTAGTCAAGGTCTTCATAAATATTATATTCGAGATACTTTGAGATTTTTACGAATCCAAAATCTCTCGAATAACATAGTATTCGAAGGATTTGGTGATTTGAAAGTTTCATCTCAAATATATATAATATTTATTACATACATTTTCTAATAAAGAGTGTATCACAATTATGATGTCCAAGCTTTCAATCACTGTTTTCCAAAAGTTATAGTGAAAATATCACTTCCCAAACTATGAAGAAATCTTAAATACATGAAAGAAAATGGCATCGGAATTGTGATATACTAAATTGTCATTTTCTTGAAGATATCCATTTTTCCGTCTCTTTATTTTAGTGACGTATTTGTGGAGGATGGAATTATAGGCTGGATGGATATATTTTTCCTCCCTTCATAAGGCGACACAATAAAACCACCCTAGTATGAAGAGAGGGAGAAATAAAAACGAAGGGAATTTTTTAGGGGGGAAAGGTTGAATAAAAGGTAGGAAGCATTCAGAAATCTTTTCCTTCCTGTATATTGTGTTGAAGGCAAGGGGGCATAATTTATAAGAAATGACATCAGGACGGGAGAGAGGGTTGGAGTAGTGGTACAGTCAGAGTCATTCAAATCTGCCCAAAAAAATAAGAGTTTATAAAATAGCAGCGTGAGTGTTTTCTATTTACTATCTACGGCAAGATCTTGTAAAGAATGAAGGGTAAAGTATGGACTAAGGCATGGCGAGAAATAGAGTGGCCAACAAATAATATAGGACACTATTAAATAAGGGCCTCCTACTCGAATATATAACTTTGTTTGGATTTGGTTTGGTGTTGATAACACACAATCTAGGTACTCTAATTATGCTGAGAAGTATTGTAATTTACAATATTCTTATTATTCTTACTAGCACCGTGTCTTACTACCCGTTCGGGTTGTACGCACTTACGCTAATGTGTAATGGTAGGGTGATTGTGAGATGAAATGGAGGAACCTACAGTTTAACGTAGAATCCGAACCATGGTGGAGGCCTGGCATTCCCCACATTCACAAGATGTCTTGTCAGAGGTGAAGGAAGGGTTTGGTAATCAGATAAATCTGTGCCGGGACCAAAGGTTGAACCCCGGACCCCCAACATAGAAGTCCGACACCTTACCCTTAGACCACCAGGTCACCCCCGTTTTCTTTAAAGGTAATTGGATTGACTTTGAACATCCAATCTGGATGTAGTTTGGGCGTCTTTTAATAAATGTTTTTTCAAACGCTCTTAATTAAAATGGGGGTACATCCACTCCTAAAGTATACCTTTTTCAAATCCATACAATGAGAGTAAGATAGTAAGATACGGAGAGCATAAAATTATAAGTTAATAAAAGAGGTAATGCAAATAACCATACAAACCCAACACGGATATAACATTTCCAATATTTCTTAAACAACTTTATAATCATAATAAAATAAAGAAAACTGTCCACGCATAATTTTATGTAATAGTGTTTTTCTTAGTACCGCTTCTTACTAACCGTTCGGGTTATACGCCTATGTGACAATTGCACAATTATGATAGGGATGAGTAAGGTTGAACTTTTGTGAAAGTGTACTCGCATTTTCGTAAATGGTGAGTGGAAAAGCATTTAAGAAAATTACCCTCAGTACATTCAACCAGAATTTGAACATCTCCCAAATCTTTCTCTAGTG
Organism: Timema douglasi; assembly: GCA_901482245.1. Classification (NCBI taxonomy): domain Eukaryota; kingdom Metazoa; phylum Arthropoda; class Insecta; order Phasmatodea; family Timematidae; genus Timema; species Timema douglasi. The sequence goes on from CABEEJ010000165.1 coordinate 250,317, forward strand.
AGATATGTTTTCAATGCCCTTTATCTTCTGCTATGGCCTAGAGAAAATGGCTACTTTCATTGATCTGTCTCAGCTTCACTTATGGCTCTGACAAATATTAGAGTGACAGATGTATTAATGATAATATTAATAACATTCAATATTCAATACTACTATAAGGTCACATGGCTGACTCACTCACTGACAATGTTTACCAACTTCCAGATGAGATAGAAACTTGAAATTTGGCAAACTTATAGCTCCTAGCCTTTAACCGACAATAAAATTTCAAAAAGTTAAAAAATTAATTTTTAACCCTAATAAAAATAATTAAATGGCGCAGTAACTTTAAAGTCGGTGCTGACCTTTCTTTGGAGGTCTTTTGAGGCTAAACGGTACGACCAATCAAAAAACGGCTCTAGAAATACATTAACTTACATCCACTTGCAAAGAAAACTCACTGCAAAGCGAGTATTCAAAATACAGCCAGACCCTGTGATGAATGGAGCGAAGGTGTCACTTGAAGGACCAGTTTCGGTTGGTGTGTGCATTTCGATGGGCTTGGCGGACTTTGCAACAAGTACCTTCTGATTAATTGAGGAAAGAAACGGGTAGTTACCTCACTCCTTATTTCCCTAGTACGCCTCTTCAACGCTGCCTAGGCTCTACAGCTGACGATCAGCATGTTGCGGATGCAGCCGAACTTCGGGTTGAGTACTATATATATATTAAATACTGTACTAATATAGTGTAACGCGGGATGTAAATTAATTCTAGTTTAAGAATTAAGACCATTTTAAGTTTTCATCATTTTTTTTTTGTTAAACAATAAATAAGATATTGTTTTCGTAGATAGGTTTTGTTTTATTTTTTCTAATGAAAGATTATTATTTTCATGATTAATATTCAAACTGTTAGTAATACTACGCGTTGAAAGTTTAACCGAGTTTATCCACTTAAATTATTTGGAGCAAAATTAGGTTTTGCCATTCAAATTGTAAAACGGCTGACCTTAACTCCCTTCTCACCTTAATATCAAATTTAAAATCAGTTTGATATTAGACTGAAAAGGTGACCTGGCGGTCTAGGGGTAGGGTGTCAGACTTCTATGCTGGCGGCCGGGATTCAAACCTCGGTCCCGGCACAGATTTGTTTGATTACCAAACCCTTCCTTCACCTCTGACAAGACATCTTGTGAATGTGAGGAATGCCAGGCCTCCACCGTGGTTCGGATTCTAATTAGCGTAAGTGCGTATAACCCGAACGGGTAGTAAGACGCGGTGCTAATAATAATAATAATAATAATAATAATAATAATAATAGACTGCTGAGCTTTAACCCGCTTCAAAATAAATTTCAAATTAATTCTTAGACAAATCATGTGAAAGTAAATAAGGTATGATCAAGTGTTACAAAACTCACTTTATATGAGTTATTCCAGGTCCCCTTCTTTAACAATCTGCAAAGTAACTTGACCCTTCCTTAGAAAATACGTGACACGCGTAATTTGGGGAGTAGTAAGGGTCGAGGAGTGGGGGAAGAGAGGTAGGGTGTGAGAAAGGGTCTACATAGAAACCTTTTTTTTTAATACGAAGCCGTCAAGTTGAGAGCTTGAAGTCCTTCAAGAGTTTTTTAAGCCTTTAAAGGGTCAGGTGGTAAGGGAAGTGCTTTACGTTTGACCCTTCTCTTTACGTCTTTTAAACCTTCCTTAGCCCCCGCGAGCGTATTGTTTTTTGGTGTTTAACTTTCGAGGCAGTTTTCTAGAAACTATAAGAACAATTAATTTCCCATTAATAATAAATTAGCGATATAACATGGTATCCACTATTGTTTTAGTTTAGTAGTAAAATTACATGTAATGCACAGTAATGAAAACTATTATAAATAAAAGGTTTCTGAAAATAGATTCTCTTCGCCGCGTCTTACTACCCATTCAGATTATACGGACACATTAATTACGACGATAATGGAATATGGATTAGTAAGGTAGAATTTTTAAAAGGAATGTACCCGAGTTTGCATGAAGTTAAAATAAGTAAAATAAGTAAAATAAGTTTATCAGTACACCTTAACGAGATTCGAACCTTGACCTCTCCACCATCAGATGATCAGTCTAATACGATAATTACGCTCAAAACAACCTTATCACCGAAGCGTGTGATCGGGGTATTTAACGTGAATATTATGAACCATCTGATTAACATAAGTATACGATTTTCAAACCAACGTAAATCCTGGAATAGACAACAGCTTATCTCTGGTTGGTTAACTAACCATCGGTAAAGTGTAATCTATGATATTACAAGTAATGATAAAATTTGGGGTGATCTGGGGATAGAACCCGGGACCCTTAGTTCACTATAATCAACTAAAACAAGTAACATGTTCTTAATATATTATAATAAACTTTTAGCTGTTATATAAAATCAATACATTGTTCAAATAATTTAATTAGAGGGAATACATAAAATATATCGTTCATTATTTTCCAATTTAAAAGAGAAGAAATGGTATAAGATAAAGTTATTTCAAAGGTTGACTGGTTTAGGAAATCATTCATTATCAAAATACACAAACAGTTATCCATCATCTAGTAGCTCTGTCCACCTCTGTTTCCCTTACTACTAAATGGTTGTCCCCTCGTGCTAGTTAGCGTTTCAAACAGCCCCACGTATAATTAAACAAACAAACAAACATGTGCTGGCCAAAATCATATTCCCACGAACGGAGCTCAAAGAACCTCTGAACATCAAATACCAGAATATTTTCTCCAAACATTGAATCGGACACAGATTCTGTGGTCTGGTTTCAATTCCACGAACTTACAGACGGGAATTGGTCGTACAATACAGAGAGCTAATATTGTTTATGATGGGAGTAAAGCATTTAGAACATAAAACTAATTTTCATTATTAAAACATAACAATACCCGTATTTCGTAAGTGAATTAAGTAATGTAACGTATTCACATCAAAGTAAAATAAACGCGAATGTTACAAATAAAAATATGAAATGATTAAATAAATATTTTATATTATAAATAAAAGAGCCATTTAAAAGTTTATTCAAACACAAAACGTAACTTTATTGTTCATTTTAATTAGCAAGAGAATTTTTACCCACACCAAAGGTCGAATGGTCTAAGATGTAATTCTCGCAATAGACGAAACTGATGATGACTGGGAGATCGGGGCTATAACCCCACTCGGGTCTACTGAGGGTGATCTTTCTTTAAATAGTTTTAAACTCTCTTTCCATGCAAATTCAAGTACTTCATAAATTAAACATTTCTCACCGATAACAGATTAGATAACTTACATTTACGTACAACTCAAGCGGTCAGTGAGATAAGGTGACAACAATATTCGTTCATAGCTATTTATAATTACGTTAGTTGTTATAAATATTTATCTTGGAATATTTGATTGTGAAACCATAAGATGTTATTTTCTGCCAGCCCTACCCCAAATGTTATCATATTACTGTATTTACCATGAGGACATAACTACCTTGAAGATTTGACCCAGATTATATCCAGCCTAGCATGGTTAAAAATTCATTCTCATCTTTCTTACTCGCTCCTATGAGCGGGAATCAAGGTTCAACTCCCGGCTGGGTGCAATGGGATTTTTTTTATCACTCAGTTACTACCCTAACCCCAATCTAGCTTTACCTAATGCTGGTGTAGCTACCCTTAAATACCCTCCTCATCCACAAACAATGGATGTCAGTTATAAAAAAACTTTTGTTAAAGAAATTATTTAATTACAAATATTAATGAATAAAAAGGTATTTCTCACACAAGTATAGACCTAAGAATTTCCCACGCTCAAAATAATCCAATGTGTATTAACTTGGTTGATAAAAATTTACGAACAATGACGTAGATGTTTATTTTGTGTATTTACCATGCTTTTTTTTAGCGCCACGTTTACCCAAATATGTGTTAATTAAGCTATTGTATTGGGGATGAGAAAGTTTTAATTCAGAGGAATTGTACCCAAATTTGTGAGGAGGAACATTTGAAAAAATGATTTAGGAAAACCATATTCGGTACACCCGTTTGGGATTCGATACTCGTCTCCCCGTAATCGCCATTCCAATCTGTTACAAGAGTTGACTCTTTATATCATTCGACCTGCGAAATGAGTGACACGCATGCCGTCAAGTTATTATTCTTGATTTTTTTTTAAAATGGTAACTTTGTTATTAAAAGTTGTTAAGCTCCCAACCCAACACAGTACGGCGCGTCTTATTTTTCCCATCTAACAGTACGGCGCGTCTTATTTTTCCCATCTAGCAGTATGGCGCGTCTTATTTTCCCCATCTAACAGTACGGCCAGAGTCCAGGCTGATTCCAGTTCCGAAAACAAGCTAAAAGCTTTGAAAAGTTACCAGACCAAATTTTGTATCCCTACGTCGAACCATATTATCTACAAAAACATGTTTTTATCAGCTGTCACTTCGGACAGTCAAAATTTAGGTATATACCTAAATGTTGACTGGCAGAAGTCAGCTGTGAGCTGTCAGTCAGCACCAAAGAAGCCATGGGGCTACTGTAGTGGCGACAGCCGACTGGATGGACCGAGTCAGATAGTTTACCGGAATGAATATTCCATTTCTATTCCCGATTAAGTTTAGTATCGGCGTGCACGTATTGGTGTTTTAACTGTTTGTTTAAATCCGCTTTTTTTTAAAATACATTTTCGATGGATAAATAAACACTTACCATGATTTTTTTTTTATAAAACCCCAAATTTGGAACAAGAGACTGAAGTGTTACTCAAACCGCGATGTAGTTGATAAGTAAGAGATAACAGAAGAGATACCACCATATTCGCATCTTAACATATTAATTTCATGTACTGCAATTCTCTCTGGTTTTAATTTTAAATGAACATTTTCTGTAACAATTAATAAGCACACTGCGTCTTCAATAGACAACTCCATGATTGCGACTGACCTACTGTCAGTGTAAACCGCCTCCACTATGACCACGGCCTGCCAATCTACCTTCCGACACACTCGCGCTGATTTTCGGAATCAGAATCGGCCTGCACTCTGGAAGTACCGTAACAAGTTTTTCACTCTCTCTGTGGGTGAATGTTTGTGTTTTATCTTAATTTCTTCTCTTATCGAGTCCTGAGTTCGTATATTAATTCGATAATATCCTGTATTTCAAGATTATTTTTAAATATATAGATTTTTTTTTTTTTCCACAGCTATATTGAAGGTACTCGAATTGGTCGTCGCATGTTCTAACTTCGGCTCACTTGCAAAATAAAGCCTGTCGCGTTTTCAATCCGGCCTGAGGGGTAAATAATTTAAATGTGTTTTGTTATGAAGCAAGTTTTTTTTAACACAACTAAACTGTATTTTTTTTAAATATAAAATTATGCCAAATTAACATTTAAAAACTTGGTAAATCATGTCGACAAATGTATGTCATTGTTTGCGTCGTCATATTCATAAGAACATCTTAGAAACCGACTTATTGATGAACATCTGTCCTCTCTCTCTTGGGAATCACCTTCTCAAAGTTTAACCCATATCATGAAGAAACAAAAAAAGAAGCTGAAAGCTCATTTAAAGTTTCACTCATCTCACACATCGTCATATATAATTATCTTCTGGATGAACATAAAAGAATTCTTCGCCACTAAGCTATTTGGGAGTGTTATATATTTCCAATGTATTTACACTTATTAATGTCAGTGTGTGTGTTTTATCATTTTTTTAAAATTAAATTTGAAGACAAATTAATAAATATAAAGGCTTGGCACATCAATTTTTTTGTTTAATTTGGTCCTCCTAAAAGTAAGTTTTCACACCCCTGGTTTAGACCGTCACTATCGTGTTGGATTGTTTTTCCCATGACGTGATGTTTTGGGTTTGAGTCTCGGTCGAGTGTACCAAGAGTGTCTTCTTTTGTTTCAAACTGGTTTACCATTCCAATTTCATGCGTATACATATTATCTTCTTTATCTGTATCTCATTAGAGTGATTAATGCACATTAGAGTCTCGATTATCCTACCTAAACGGGGCCGACAGGTAGTGGGTAGCAGAGATGTCGGATAGTAGGGAAACATGGGGGAAGGGGCCAGAGGGAGTATAAGCAAAACAAACCCAAATTAAATCAAAATTAAATAGAAACTCTTATAAAGTTTATTAATGATTATTCTACAGTATGGTTTAAATAATACAATAAATTTAAAAAAAAACTATTTTTTATATTTATTTAAAACCAACAATGGAATATAAAAAAATTAATTACAACTTTCATTATGTGTGTCAGATAGCCTAAGCTCAAATTATCAAGACTCTACTATACTCATTTAACCCAAAAAAGGTGCTATGACGTTGTTAAAAAACACACAATATTATTGGAAATATTGATGTATTTTCGTTGACAACTGTTTCATAGTCCCTTCTGTTTCCAAACACCTCAACTGTGACTATTAGCGTGGGGTGAGTGGGTGTTCATTAATTTTATTGCAAGTTGCTGGCGAATGGTGGGGGGAGAGAAATGAGTGGAGCAAGGAGAGGGGGGTGGGGAGGGGGATTGTAGGCAGCGTAAAATGCAACGGGATGGAGCACGATTGAGGGTGAGGTAGGGGAATAAGGGGTGAAGAGGTGGGTAATTCTGTATATTTACAACATCGAGTACCCTACAAAAACAAGGATTTATTGCGAATAATGAGTGGAAACATTGGCTCCCGAAAATTTCGCTCTAAGGGTTGAGTTATGATTGGAAAGACAAATGGGTACGAAATGAAGGGGTCGAGGAATGAGAGCTTCCCCCTAAAACAGGGACAAGGGAGGGGTACTAAGAGGGGAGAGGGTCTCTCTCTCTCTCTCTCTCTCTTGACGTAAATGGGGAATGTTTAACAACGTAGAGCTTTGACATTTTAGAAATTTATTGACTTATTCAAGAGTTCATTTTTAAGACTTGTTAAAAATGTGAAGTGTAATGACTTTTTAATCTTATTTTTACATATAATTTTTATACCCGTTTTTTAAAAATGGTTTGGCTATCTTTAAATAACATACACTCTATGGAAGAAAATACAAATTGCTTAAGACAATTTACTTTAATATTGTAAACCACTACAATAATCTAGTTTTGTTCTATATGATAACGTTAATATTGGAATAAATATCAAAACTAAGATTGAATTAAATTTTAAAACTTGCAGAAGTAAAACACTACAATTTTTTGTTGTTGTACAGCGCATTTTTTTTAAACCACTTCTCATTATCTGTTCGGGCTGTACGCATTTATTATATTAATCACGCGGATGGATTAGGGATTATTAATGCAGAATTTGAGAGGAAACACAACCCCATTTGCGTGGAGAGAGAGAGAGAGAGAGAGAGAGAGAGAGAGTGGGAAACCATTTAAGACAAACCCTTCCCCTCAGTAGACCCAACAAGGTTGTTTAACTGTCATCTGTGGCCCGTTATAGTTATGCCCTAGCCACACTGATTTGGGTGAGTATATTTATTTCATGATTTTTCCCGAGTCTTTGGTAGTTAATATAGGAAGTGGCCAAAATTCAAAACACAACTAAAAACAATATTTGACATATGCATTATTATATCAATTATATCTTAGTGTACATGTACAGTATATTCTAAATATATTATTTATCTTGTAATGATATTTATAACGCCTCAAGTTAAACGCTATCAAAATTATGAACAAACTTGATAAAAGTTAAACTCGGTTCATTGTTTACAATCAGCAACTACACTAGAAATTTACACGTTTTATTTCAACATGTATACCACATATGTTATCTTTTAACCATCAAGATGTATCTAAATTAACGGTACAATTGCTCCGTGTAGTGATGATGGTCCTATGTAAGACTTTATAATTATCATGTATACGTTTCACTAGCCGAGAAACGATTCTCTGCGAGAATATTTCCCATTCTGCATATTAAACTCATTTTGCTTCATAATCCAGTATCCCAGAAATCAAATTACTTGTTTAATTTGTTTCTTCTTTGCCCCATACTGTGGGTCTATCTTTATATCACGTTACACACAATTTTCATTTTCATTTTTCGCTCCAACTTTACAACAAAAAAAGGATATAAAGGAATTTATGTTATAAATGGATACTATATTCCGTTAAATAAAAGAAAATAGTATTATTATAGATTCAAATAAATAATTATAACTATCTCGTGGAAATTATTTAAATATACCAAAAAACATTGAATAACTTAAAAAAAAACATTAAATATGAATCATGATATGTGTAACTTGTGTCCAGATTATTAAATATAAAATTCAAAAAAATATTTAATATCAAAATAAGCCAACGGCTCTTGCACAATTAGTCGTACATAAATAACGAATCTATGGAGATAAAAATTCAAAATGGCTACGAATATAACTGTATAAAGTACTATTATTTTTTATTTAAAAAATGACACCTAGAAATTCTAATCAAACCCGAGAGTAGAGTATTGAATAACGGTAAATTAAATACTGGAAATGAAAATATTTTTCCAGTACTTTTTTACAATTTGTATCTTTTGGCGGCACTTTCAAAGAAATTAAAGGAAGGCTTACCATAAGATTTTCCACACAAACTGGGACGCATTTAGTGTTTTATTAGAAGAAAATGAGCAATGTTGACGAAAATTATTTGTGTCTTTTATACCTTAAATTGAATAACAAAAGAAGATAAGTAATATATTTCCATCTTGTGAACTCTCTATTTTGCTAAATTTTAAAGCTATTGTTGGTGGACTGTTTATTATAGTTCGCGTGTTTCACGACTAATATTTATATGGTTTTAAACAGTCACTTCCTATTTTTAATCACCTTTAAAATCTCCAAACCAAATGAGATACGAATTAGAGTGGTATATTATACATATGCTGACAACATAAATTAAAACGTAGTAAATAGATTCACAAAACAACGTGTTTTTTTTGTCGCTACTGGAAAATGCTCACTTTTTTTTTTATCAAATAAAACATTGAAGAAAAAAAATTACAGAATGACATGGGTGAATATAAATAGTAAATAAAGTACGACATGTATGATTTAAAATTCGTTAATCAGTAGTGGTTCACTCTTTTTAATGAAATTAAAATTAGTTTTGGGCAGCAATTTTATTTTATTTTTCGAAATTGCTCTAAAATATGTTCAGTACTATTAATATCATAGCTCACGAAATGAGTAAATAAATCACTCATTTAAATTCTACGATGATAATAGAAAAAAAAAATTAGACACATTGAAATAAACAGCTAGGGGAAAAGAAAAAAGAAAATATTAAAATATCTAAATTATTTTGCTGGTGACAGGAAGTATGAGGGGGTTCGAATCACAGACAGGTATGTTAAGGATTTTTATTTTAAATAGTATACCTCTCCCCTTTCACGTAAATGAAGGTATATTTACCATAAATTTTACCTTCATCATACCTACAGTTTAATTATGATTATAGTATAAGTATCCCGGGTGGGCAGTAAGACGTAATAAAAAATTCAAAACAACAAGTTTCTGGTTGATACACTTCAATATTAGTTTGCCCTTGAGACTTGATTCAATATCTTTTCTCCGTTAGATATCCTCAGTTTATTTTTCGACAAATAAATGCAAAACATTTTTAATTTTAGAATTTTTTTTTTTCGTTTGAATAAATTATCGTGCACTTTTATATCAGACTACTATTGATAAGCTAACGTAAATACATAACAGACACAACACCAGACACTCAGCTTTTAATTTTTCACTGTGAGAGTTGAAGCGCACCTTTTTTTTTCTAACGAATTTTTTTCCCCGGTCACTTCAGGAATAGAACCCAGGACGCTTAGCTAAGTCTACATACACCTTACTGAATGTAAATTAAGATTATTATATTTTAGCAAGTTAAAACAGTAAAAATTCACTTATCGATGTCGCCTGGATAGGCCCCAATTTTGAAGTTAGGCCACTGTGCCTCTAAAACAAATGTCACGTCAAAACACATTATGCAGCAAGGTAATATGGCGGTCATATATGACCGGTCACCAACATTAAGGGGGTGGGGTTTTACTCATTGTATGCTAAACCGTGGGTGGGCTTTTATAGGGGGATGAGGAAATGGGTGGTGATTGGAGGAGGGGTTGGGTGGAAGGGGGACGAGCGCAGATGTACCATATCAAGTAAAATCAATCATTACACACAGACACACACACACACACACACACACACACAGGTGCAGGCATGTTGGACGAAAATGTTTGGCACCCATTTATAATATACACGTACACAAAAGGGCCGCTATGAGGTCAGTTGTCAGGATGAGACGAGGGAACAATGGCGGTTATCAAGCTTTAATTAAAAGGATTAAAATGTGTGAAATGGACACCGTCATAAAGCAATCTCATGTTGAGGTTATTAATATTACATAATGTGGCATTGGTTTATATATCTCTATATATTTTATTGATAGGTTGATAAGAGAGATTAAAGCTAGCAAAATAATCATTATTAATGGATAGCTCTTTTTTTTTAAGTAACTCGTGACATCGTATCGAGTAAAGTGATAATCCTGAATCGTTCTATAATGACGTACATAGGAATTTGTTACGTGTTTGTTACCATAGTGATATATAGATATTTTTTTAATAATGCGTGGTTTGGTAATGTAAAACAAAAAAAAAGCTGTATTACATGTTTTTAATAAAATATAGTCAACCCATTTACAGACTCCTTTTGAACTTTTGTTTACAAAATTTACGTTAGAAAAGTTTTCTTCTATAATTTATACTATGTTTCAATATGTATATTATGTATTTCTATTAACATGTATATTTTATAAGCTTCTCAAAATATTTTCTTACCCAAGATATTGATTGTACTATATTGTGTATCTGTTTAGATTGTTACATATTTATTCGTTATAATACATAAAATGGTTTCTTCTTTACTGGTTTCCACAAGACGATGACATTTTACAAGCTTACATTAACGATTTAGAGAAAAGTAATATCCTGTTTAACTTTAGCTAGTCTATAGTACAGTACAATTTTAGTAGAAAGAAACTTCCGTAAAAAAACCCAGTAACATACTTTTGGTAATTAAACATGAGCGCACAATAGTATTATTAATATTTTACAGTTATTGATAATATCTATAAAAAATAACAGTTGCAGATTACGTCACTTGGCTCATGAATATGTGAAAGTAAATCCAGTAATTTTTATAGCTATCATTTAAGGTTCATGAAAATAATTAAAATGTTTTTTTTGCGCCATGTCTTAAGACCTGTTTGGTGTATACGCATATTTACTAATTACACTAATGTGTTTTATATGAGAAAGGTTGAATTTAAAGGAAGTGTACCCGAATTTTCCTCAGATGGAAAAACACTCGGTACACCAGACTGGGATTCGAAACCTGATACGCTTTGGTGGTCGAATGGTATAAGGCAGTGTTCCGCAAACAGTGCACCCGTGGAACACTGGTGTTCCGTACGGCCATATCTCAAGAGCTCCACGCATCGCTGTTCAATAAGAACACTCACCCACTTTGGTCGCCACATGGTCTAACGCGCTCTCACATTAGACTAGAATATAATAATAATAAAATTTAGCACCACATCTTACTACCCGTTAGGCTTATACGCTTTAAGTACTAACTAAGCTAATGGACTAGGAATTAGGAAGGGTGAATTAGAGGAAGTGAACCCGCATTTGCGTGGAGGGAGAGTGGAAAACCATTTAGGAAAAACCACCCCCAGTTCACCCAGCCGAGATTCGAACCTCGATCTCCCCGTACTCAGCAGTCGAGCTCAACACGACTAGCGCGTTAGCCAACTACGCCACCGAGGCGGGTGACTAGACTACCGATGCCGGAGAGATCAAGGTTCGAATCTCGGTCGGGTGTAGGCCCTACTGAGGGTTGTTTTTACAAAATGGTTTTCCATTCTCCATCCACGCAAAGGTGGGTACACTTCTTCTAAATATAACCTCCCTCATTCATAGCGTAATTAGTACATAAGCGTTTAACTCGAACGGGTAGTAAGACCAAATTCAAAAAAAAATTAAGAGAGTATATAATGAGGTTGGCACGAGCGGTAGCCGGGAGTCAACATTTCTTGCTTAATCGTACACTTATATTTTTAATACATTTCATGCTACCGCGGTGTATACTCAAAACAAAACAATGTGCCGTTAAAAGAAATTAGTCTCGTTAAGACGTAACATGTACTTAAAACGCTTCAACAACTGGTTTACGGCTTCCCTTTCACAATAAGGTGGCTGTTGTTGATAGGGAGATCGGTTTCTAGAATCCTCGTCGAGTGTATTGAGGACGGTATTTCGTCAGACATTAAAATATATATATATATACCTTTCTTTTACAATCTACGATTAATCCTTGTTTATTCTAGTCTCCTCTTTCCTCCTTTCCTACATTTCTTGATAGAGCAAGATGCCGAAGGATGGAATGATATAAATGCTAATATGCATCGTTGAAAGATTTAGGAGAAGGGAACGTCCTCACATAGGGTTGACGAGGGGTTGGGGNNNGGGGGGGGGGGGGTGAGGATAAAATAGATGGTTTTCAATACGAGTGGAATATTGATTGCTCTATTAGTGGCTGAGGGAAAACATTCTATTTATGATGATGGATTTTAAATGTTAGGTATGTGCCTTGTTTCAGTAATATGATAAATGTGGTGGAAGTCATTACAAGCCGGCGCGCACGATGCGTTTCGAGAGGGAAAACGTCATGTTGGGAATAAAAGGGAATATAAATTTGAAAACGGTTAGTGTATTGATTTATAACGGTAGCAATAATTTGCTACTATGGTGACAAACTATTTAGGTTAAATCCTGTTTAGTGGTATTCCCCAGGCGCCTAGTACTAAAATGGTTAACAACACTTTTGGTGAGCTCCAAATTTCCCACAAGGCCACGTTAAGACTAAATTCTAAACCTCTCCCTTGGGTTTAAAATAAATAAATAAATTCACAGCACATCATCTGAGGCCCACCGTCATAATGTTTGTGCCCATATATAAAATAAATTTATACTTGGCACCTGTACATGGGAATTGAACCGGGAGCATCTGACTTAGAGGGAAATACTCTTATCCCAGAGATATACAGATTAGAAATTTGATCATAGATAGTTCTGAACGCGACACTAACATCGGCAGCTCGGGGATAAATAGCGTTAACGCCATAATCGCACGCTCTAGAATTCAAATTTCATGTAACTGGTTTTATTTTTCCAATTTAAATTTGAAATAGTCTGGTAAAAATTAGACTCGTAACCAAATATATATTTAAATAAATCAAAAATGTTAGCTGCTAACAAATATGTGCCCGCAAAATATGCCATTTATGATATGAGTTTTATTTGATTTAAACAGATTTTATTTAAACTCAATTTTATTCATTCCTAATTTTTTTGTTTTAAAATATACGTATTCTGAGAATCAATATCATATAAAGTATCAAACATTCAGTTTTTTTTATCGTAACAGAAAGAGATATAAAAAAATGAACCTTTTTATTTTATTTTATACAATTATTTGAGGAAAAGTTCAGCGAAATATTAATTCCCGCAGAGAGTATGATTTTTTTTCACGTAGCTTACCTTTTTTTTAATCCGTGATCGTTTCCTGTTCTACATATTTCTCTGCCAAATGATCTACCGTTGGAGTTATTTGGGGTAAAATATCACGCTTAGAGAAAGTCCAAATATAAAATATTTTTAAGTTGTTATTCTGTTCTCATGTGAGCGTGTTAGCGTGTGAGAGTGGAGGCATTAATTTAATATCCTTTAATTGTATTATATTTAAAAGATCTTAGTAGTATCATAAATTACTATATATATTAACATCTTACCATCCATCAGGGATATACGCACTTAATTGCATTAATGCCATCAAGAATCAATTCCTTACTGTGTGCTCTGAAGGCAGGTTGCCCGAACTATTTGCCTACTTTTAAGGGTAAATTTCCTCTAAAATTTTAAATTATTCTTCTCTCATCCATAAGGATAATTAAATGCAAATACCTAGAATAGGTAGATTTTTTGTTGTTGCCGCGTTTCACCAACCATTCGGGTTATACGCATATTTACCAACTATACCATTTATATAGGGATGATGAAAGTTGAAATTTAAAGGCAAGGTACCCTTATTTGGATGGAGAGAGTGAGCAGAAAACCATTTAATAAATATCACCCTTTAATATACCCGACCAGGATTTGAATCCAATCTCCCAAACATCGGCAGTCCACACTATTGCTGGAGTGCTACCTTAAACCAGGGGTATCCAAACCTTTTGGTACGTGGACCACATAATATAATTTACATATTTTACACGAATTATTTTGTTTCTCAATTAATAGTGGTGGAGATATGAACAAAATTGGAAATTTCTGTGAATATAAAATACCATCAAAGTCATTTGAGAAAATGAGAGCTTCCATCGTGTGTACAATGTTAAACAGTGCCTTTATACGAATTTAAATCTAAGTCGATAGAGTAAATTTCGATTATATCGATTCTTCACTTTTTGCTCTCCAGTAAGCTACCCTTTATTTTAGGGCTAGGTATCAAATTCCCAAAACTCACCTGGGAAACCTTATGCAAACCCTAGATACCAAGTTTTAGCCCGATTGGTATAATGGTTTATATTCTAGAGGAGATATCGACACAGACAGATAGACGACATCGACAATAAAAACCACTCTTTAGGTTTCAGGGGATCATGAAATATTCAAATTTATCAAAATCTCGATCTATTTTTCTTTATTTTGATGAAAACAATACTTCTCTCTCTGAGATGGACCTAGAGAAAGTAAAAAAAAACCACAAAACAACTGGGTCAACCAGAAGGCACCGAACCCCAGGCTTTCCTCTCGAATAATGCACTAAGCCAGGATAGTAGGCGATCATCTCACCAAGGACTCAAGCTGTCGTTACTAAAAAAAAAAATGTCAGAAAGGATTTATAAAGTCACAGTGGTAGAGAGGGAATGTGCCCAGGGAACAGCAGATCTGGACATCGGACCAGTCACGAATGCTTGTAACTCGTTACAGGAGCTATAGGGAGAGTAAGGGGGAGTGTCAGCTCCCCTCCCCTCTCCGTCGTGCACTATGCCCTCTTGTGAATAGGGGACTAGAGACCCAACCTTACCCAGCACTCAACAACAGACGTGCAGGGAATGCTACAACAACCGCATTGGGTGGGAGAAAAGTGGGTATGATTCGCTCAAAACGGAGAGGAACAGTTTTTAGTTTCGCGTCAGTTTTTATATCTTACGGTCGTTTTTTGTACTCTCAAATAGATACATTTTTGCTATCATGAACGTTTTCTACCTCCAGCTTATAATGAATCTTTGACTTTTGTGTGCTCCCAGAACAGGAAAAAACAACAACTGGGTATTATAGTTATGTACAGTAACGTCTTGGTTTTGGATGGATTTCTTTCAAACTTAATATTTTGATGTGCCCTTAAACCAATCGTTGGCAACTGTTTGATCGTGATAGATTGGTTGACCTCACGACAATTTTAAGTTATTATTATTATTATTATTATTATTAGCACCGCATCTTACTACCCGTTTGGGTTATACGCACTTACGCTAATGTGTAATGGTAGGATGATTGCGAGATGAGATGAAAGACCTACAGTTTAACGTGGAATCCGAACCACGGTGGAGGCCTGGCATTCCCCACATTCACAAGATGTCTTGTCAGAGGTGAAGGAAGGGTTTGGTAATCAGATAAATCTGTGCCAGGACCGAGGAATGAACCCCGGCCACCAGCATAGAAGTCTGACACCTTACCCCTAGACCACCAGGCCATCGCAAGTACTTTAAAAAAATTAATTGATCTACCTCGATGGCGTAGTTAGCTAACGCGCTAGACTTGAGTTGAGCTAGACTGACGAGAACGGGGAGATGAAGGTTTGAATCTCACTCGGGTGAACTGGGGGTGGTTATTCAAAAATGGTTTTCCACTCTCCCTCTACGAAAATAAGGGTTCACTTCCTCTATACTCAACCTTTACTATTCCTGACCCGTTAGAGCAATTAGTACTTAAGCGTATAGCCCGAAAGGGTAGTAAGACGTGGTGCTGAGTATTATTAATATTTGAGTGTGACCAAAATTACCTTGATCGAGTATAATCAGTAAGGTGTTAAATTAAATTTAAATAATTTAATATAAGAATGTAAATTGAATTAATTTATCTTTCTCTAAATGTAGGAACATAATTATTTGAGACAAACAAATTTAATTTACAAATTAAATACTATAAGATATACCTAACGGGAGTGGAATGTAACGAAGTGTATGGATAAATGATGGGTTATCTTGGCACAATTGATAAGTTTTGAGTGGATCGAAACTCAAAATGGCTGTCAACCCCTGCCTTGAACATTGATAAAAATAAAATTCTGTTAATCTATAGCTAAAGTATTCCCATGGCTTCTTTGGTGCTGACTGACAGCTCACAGCTAAAAGCTTTGAAAAGTTACCAGACCAAATTATTTATCCCTACGCCGAACCATATGATCTACAAAAACCTGTGTTTAGCAGCTGTCACTTTTGACAGTCAAAATTTAGGTATATACCTAAATGTCAACTGTCAGAAGTCAGCTGTGAGCTGTCAGTCAGCACCAAAGAAGTCATGGGGCTACTGTAGTGCTGCTTATAAAACGGCCAATAAGGCCGTGAGTTTGTGAGTGCTAACGAATTTTGACAGGTTAAGAATAGTTTGTAGATTATTTTTTTAGCAAACATGCCTCACTATCCATTCGGGTTGACGTCTATCTACTGATCATGCTTATAGGGTAGGCATGAGAAAGGTTGAATTATAAGAATTGCACCCGCATTTGCATGAATAGTGGATAAACAATTTTATAAAAACCACCCTAGACCAAATCGAATCATGATATCCCTGGCATCAGCGATCTAGTCTATTGCGAGAGTGACGTCTTAGACCATGCATTCGCCGAAGAGAGTTTCGTTTAAATATTAACTGTAATAGGTTCTCGTTACTAAGTAGAACACTCAATGGCTATGTATCAACGAACCTTCAATTCTCCCCGTGTACCTAGAGCAGGGACTATGTAGGATTGGTCAAATGGAGGATTAAGGGTGACGGAGAGGGCCAATAACAGGAACAGCCTGAAACAAATTGTGATTTCCATGGCAGTATTCAACGACACGCCATTGTAAATGTTATAATATTTATATAAGTTTGAGAGGACACATGGATGCCACCATGTCCGAGAGAAAATTTACAATAAATTGTACTATTGAAAAGGTTTAAAACAAAAAGTCTAGCCCAAGAGAATCTTAGCGAGAAGATGGTTACGAACATTTTTACGATAATTTTATAAACAGTTTGTAAAAAGATTTCTTATCAAACAGCCACAAATTTGTGTTGATCGTTTTACAATTTTAGAAGGTCAGTTAAGATGATAGAATTTAATTTTAAGCCACACTAGCATATTTGAGCTTTGACCCGACCAAAATAAAGTAAAAGATTAAAACACGGTCCATTTTTGTGATTGAGGGGGGTAATATACTTATGTTGTTATGTTACCATCGCGAACGAGAAATTATATGGTCGACATGAAAGTGAAAGTCAAGCTTGAGAGGTAAATTTTGTCGGTGGTATTTATAGAGTAAGGGACATACGGTTAATTCGTTTCCCTCTTCAAGATGATGAAACAGAGTCACTGACATAACCGACAGGAAGGAGAAAGAAAGAAGCATGGAGTACCTTCTTCGCAGTTTGCATTAGGCAGGTTCTCATGGTTGCAGATTCAAACAAGTTAAAGAAGGGTAGGGATGTAATTATAATGACGGGTGGGGTGAGTTAACCACTCACGTGTTGAAAATGTACACTCCGTTTTAAGATGTAGGGTGCGTCAGTACAATTATTGTAATCAGTTTATATATAATTTAGTAAGATTCTGTTCTTGTGTTATGCAATCATATTAGTAATTAGAACTGATGCAGTTATACACAATATTAACTATGAAATTAAAATTAAAATCAATGCAATGGAAAGTTCAATTAATTAACATTCACCCTTTAAGGTAATTATTTCAACGGTTGGTATAGTAAATTAAAAAAAATCATAACGCCTAGATCTTTGATACAAAAAAAAGTTTTTTCATATCATTTTTAAAGTTATAGTTTTAAAAAATGTTTAATTTTTCTTGAGTAAGCTATGGACTTAGTTTGTTTTACAAGATATTGTATTTTACTCGTATATAGACCATTTATGTAAAATTGTAAATATGAGCAATCAGCGAATGAATTGATTTTATTGAATAGTTTGAGATCATCAGCTAAAACCAAAAAAGTGTGAAGCTTATCTACTTCATCAATAAGCACATTAAAAATAATAAATAGTATCTAAGGTTCAACGCTGAGGTATAACAAAGGGGTAAGAAATAGTTGGAGGTGATTGAATTTATTTTTATGATTTTATAATAAATAAATAAATTGTACAAATAGCTGCCAACCCAATTAACATAACAAATTGATAAAATAAACTTATTCAGTTTTGAGAGAATGAATATGTGTTTACCTGATCAAAATAAAATTGCATTGGCCTAACCTTTAATAGAGATTTGAGGGGCACCATGTCTTAGAAACTATCTTAAGTTATTTATTATTCTTAAACCATGTTGATTTAAAGATAACTGTTTTCTTAAGTGGAGAAGGATTATTATCATGCACTATTTCATCAAATACTTTGTACTGTACAATAGAGGAATAATATTATAGCTACAAGTATGACTTTTATACTCTTTTATATGCAAGAGTATGATTATAAATGCATACCTACTCCTGGTAAAGCTCTAGCCTAGACAAGAGGCCAAAAACAACAAATGGTATCAGTAGATTGAAAATATTACCACAACCCTTAACAATTAATCGTGTTATTCCAACAACAGCAGTCCATTCAGATTTACTTTACATCCATTATATTATTGTTTCCAGCCTGTGACCTGACTCATTTTTTTTTTATCCAAGCCATATATGTTTATACTACCGGATCGGTGACCTGGCGGTCTAGGGGTAAGGTGTCAGACTTCTATGCTGGCGGACGGGGTTCAATCCTCGGTCCCGGCATAGATTTATATGATTACCAAACCCTTCCTTCACCTCTGACAAGAAATTTTGTGAATGTGGGGAATGCCAGGCCTCCACCGTGGTTCGGATTACACGTTAAACTGTAGGTCCTCCATTTCATCTCACAATCGCCCTACCCTTACACATTAGCGTAAGTGCGTATAGCCCGAACGGGTAGTAAGACGCGGTGCTAATAATAATAATAATAATATCGGATTGTTAGGCATATATCTTATAATCTAGCTTATACTAGGGTATATGCACAACATCCAGTCCCCAGGACCCTTAGCTCAGTAGACACACAAACTATGAATTGAGTTAGACTGTTTAATATCCAGATGGATATTATTAAATTCAAGATAGACAGCCAAGCGAGTGATGAGGTTAGGACACAAGAACATATTAATAACAATAACGGTAACGTTGAATTATTCACTTGAATAAAGTAATGTCCAAATTAATTCTCTATTAAAAGTGGATAGGTGATAATTATTGTTCAATCGATTTCAAGGTCTAATGGAAAAGCTCGGATTATACGATTACTACTTTTAATATAATATTTCGATAACTCCTTGGGCTTGCTATTGAGGCAGGCTTTTATTAACTTAACAAAAATGACTTTCAATAGGTGAAGTTCTTAAACTAGTTGACGATAGCTTGAAAAAGACGAAAGAAGTATTCTGTTATTTGTTTTGTGAAAATTAGATATTTGTTTATTACTCGAAGGAAAAGATCAGTTAAGAAACTTTACGGGGATTTTTTTTGAATAATTTTATTAAGAGGAGTAATGATTAGTGCGTAGTGACTGATTTTAAGAAAACAAACCAGTTTTGCTTGAAGTAAGAAAGAACAAAATCTAGTCTTTTAAAAAAAGGTTAGTTTATTTCGAACTATTTCTCCTCCTGATACGACTAAATAAAATAGTTTCAAACAATATGTCACAACTTTTCAATTCCTGAAACTACTTTTTCTTTGAACATTTTTTTTTCTCTCTCTCACACACACTAAGGCCAAAGAAAATATTAAAGTGAAAACAAAAACTAAGGAACTAAAATTCCGATAATCTCTTCTATATATATATTTTTTTTTTTATTGGATCTTCTCACAACTTTTCTATACGGACGTTTCTCGTCACGTCTTAACATCATCCACACTTCAAAAACCCTTCAAATCTCACGTTAGGTCGCCCTCAAACCCTCACTCTTTTCTTTAGTCTTTCTTTCCTTCACCACTACTTACCTTCTCCCCTCTTTCACCCCACAAAATGAATCGGTTTGGGCTACTCACTAAGCACTCTCTCTCTCTATTTTCTGTGTGTTCCTTTTGCTGTCGTTCCACCTCTCAACGCCACTGTATTTATTTATCATCTCTCCATCACTCACATTGCCTACGCGTTTAGTCACTAAATACGCGTGTTCATTTACTTACTCCGTTATTTTGTTTTCATTTGAACTTAAACAGTGAACATTTTCGATCTTATAAAGAAAAATTCATTTGACTGTAGTTCATTGTTAGATGATTTTTGGAAATTCTGTCATAAACAATAGTTATACTATATGAGAATTTTTTTTACGACAGTGTCATGTCAATTATTTATCTTGGTATCTCAGATTCTCAAGGTTGAAGTCTACTTGATGGGAAAAATCCTCACAAAGTGGTATTTATTATAAGAAAAGCAATTCTAAAACTCTAAAAATCTCGGATTGATCTGTTGTGATTGTGTTGAAAATTGACTGTTTGTTTGAATAAGGTTATATCTTTGTTTATAACCATTTTGCTTGATCTCAACTCTGCGACATATTTTTGTGAATTTTTTTGAAATATAATTTTGGTATGAACCATATTTTAAAACAACAATCCGCTTTTAAAATAACACGGGAATTTTGGCTGTCAGCAGCGCGTCTCAGCACTACGGTAGGCGGCCCACTTAGCTAATCAGTGTTAGAAAACTTGGTGTCTTTCACAAATTAACGTTTTGTCGTCACTACGCTTATTTCATATTAAGTATTTTATATCTGTTAAATTTGATTTTCTTAACAATAATTTATTATTCTCTCAATCGATCCCTTATTCTTCGGTCACTAACTTTTCATCGATCTCTCAAAAACCTATATTTAGAGATATCTCTCTTGGTATATATTGTCTCTTCTTCCCGTATTTTTACTTATTCTCTCTCTCT
>CABEEJ010000165.1:272313-285408 GCA_901482245.1 Timema douglasi
GCACACACACACACACACACACACACACACACACACACACACACACACACATACACACGTGTCAGCACTTTCAGAGAGTAAAAAATACGGATGGAAGAAAAGTTCGATACCATAAAATAGGAGTAGACCAAACGTCATCAATAACATAAAAGTAATCCATTTTGTTTTTATTTTTATCAAATAATTTATCAGCGAGGAAACTAACCTTTCATTTATAAGAAATATGTTTCAAAGATGCAGTTAGTTTATTTATCATAAATAAAATATTTCGAATCAAATTAAAATCATTATTTACTAACTCGATACGAATATGAGTAAACTAATTTATATTTTTCCAAATCGAACCAGATGTTATCTTAGATTTAAATTGTATCAAATAAAAATCGAATATTAGGCTAAATCACATATTTATTTAAATTGGATTCAATTTAAAAAAAATATGTTTTAGCTGTATTTTTTTATGGATATTATCAATAACATAATTTATTTTTATCACCAAGTTTTACTATCTGTTCGAGTTATAAGCATATATTATTTCTGAAATGAGATAAGGATGAGAAATTAAGCATTCTTACAGTCATTTTTACACATTTTCATGCAAGAAGAGTGAAAAACCGCTTAGGAAAAAGTCCATCCTCAATAGACCTGACTGGTATTCGAAACCCGATCTCCCCCTCTTCAGCAGGCCAGTTCCAAACAAGAGTGACACCTTAGACCATTCAGCCACTAGAGTGGGTAATAACACTAATAATATAGTAAAACGTTATTAATGGTGAGCATAAAAAAATGTATTGTATAAAAGTCTCTTGATATAAATATTTAATTGTATTTAAATTTGAAAAAAATCGGTACCTAAGTTTACAGAACAGATAATTATTTTTAAACCTATCAGATATGTGATGACCTATGCAGGTCCACCCTTTCCATCTAATCTCAACGCCAGGCCGAAGCAATATATCCAACATTTTATCAGGAGTCTGACTAGATTCTTCTTTTTAAAAGTTAAAGACACTGAAAGGTGTAAAATAAAAGAAACTAGAACTAAGATCCAAATGCGATTTTACTACTCTTCAACTCTTCTAAAAACCTTTAATGTTTTTAATTATTTAACTGCGCTCGTGAAAGCTGTAAAATATTATTATTATTATTGAATTCTCTATTCTCGCCTTAGCGCCATTTCGTGCTCTTGATGGCCTTAAATTACTTTCTCAAGTTCCTTTCTTTATTTTATTATTTTTATTTTACGATTTTAAACCTTCTGTTTCATAATAGATATAAAAAAATCTTTTTTTACGTGATTTATACCTTAGTGAATTTTGAAATATTTTTTTTATTTTAAATCTGTAATATCTCAAGAGAGATTTAAGATGGAGAATTTAATTTTTCATTTACAATTTAAATTCTCAGGATGTAATAAAGTATGATGGGACGTTAAAGCACACTTCCATAAAAATGCATTTTAAAATATTTGAGTTGTTCTTGTTCTAAACATTTACTTACACATTGAAATCTTAGCTTTCACCTAAGTTTACCAAATTATTAACACCCAACTTTCTATTAATCAAAGACATTGCTCTTGCAACCTAATATAGGCGTGGCGCTGATGACGAGGAGGGCTGAGTTCTAATACTGGCTGAATGTACAGAAAGTGATTTTTCTTAAATGGTTTTTCATTCCTTCTTAACACAAATTAGATTATTATTTTCTCTAAATTTAAACTTTCTGATACTTAATACTAATAGTTAATTGATTGCCCGAACGAGTAATAAAACGTGAAGCGCAAAAACAAGCACACAGTATTTGATTAATCTAAGTAAGTAATTATATATCATAATCTATGAATACATTTTTTTAAATATGAAACGTAATTGAGTTTGTGCGACTACCTAAAAGTCTCATATCCTTGAGGATTAAAAAAAAACTGTATTATTCAATAAATATTTAATATATTACTATAGTACTGTATTATTTAAAATAAAACGTTTGATCATCATTTACACATAATTACATAATTTTATTTCATAAAGGTAATAATCGTTTCTGCTATTATCGCTCAGCAATTTATTAGTTATTGAATAAACGTTTGTGCAGTTAAAATGTGGAGTAAAATTATTATTTGTTTGTATTTTTTTTATAACTGAAAATAAGTGCAAAGCTGAAAATAAAAATTTAAAATGAAAAGCTTTGGGTTCGTTCTTTAAAATTGAGGATAATCATTCTATGAATAAAACTTATTTAGGGATTTAAACCATATTTTGCATTTATTGCATTATCTTTTAAATCCAGCCATATTTTTTTTTTTAAACCAAAAAAGGATATTTTTCTTTCATTGTTTCACAATAAAGCCTAAAGTGAGCCCATTTCAAGCAATCCTAAGTATATTTCAACATTTTCGTGTTTGATATGAAATTTACAATGCATTTTGATTTATTTTAATTTCGTTGAATACATGTGTGGTATATTTAAAAAAACTATATCCTACGATATATTACGACAGTATCGTGTGTTACCCCTTATTGTCTTTCTGATGTTAAAAGCAATTTTGTCTTGCTTTTTATTTGTATCATTATTTTATTCTTTCTGCCACATTTTTTTGGGGGTAGACCTCTTTTTTATGTTTTGTGTTGGCAGCACTGCCACCAATAACGAGTTGACATGTCACCTTGGTATTCCCCAGCCTAACCCCACGTCTACCAACATTGTAGAACTGCGACACATATTGGGAACCTGCTCAAAGTGGAAGAGACTTTTTGATTTTCACAAGAAATTCATGAGCTACGCCGGAAAAAGATAGACGTTCAGTGGTTTATTCTGTACATTTTTTAAATAAAATTATTTATTTACTGTGAAATAACATATATCATTCAACATTTTAATATTTTTGTAGTAAATTTAAAGTTTTGAAGTTATATTCATAACCTTTATACAACTAGCTAACATTTTACCAGATGCCCATAAATTATTCATCCCAACATAAGCCTTAATACATTCATTATTTTAGAGTTATATTAAAATGGTATGCGATAATTAATAACACAGCTCCGAGTATATCCTGAACAGGCATTGTGCTAAAAATAACCACAGCTCAAGAATTTTTTTATTTTAATCAAGTGGACCATCACAATTCAGTCAACATTTAATTTCTCCTATAGAGGAGTGAACATCTTTTATGAACATACTGTATATCATTTCTCTTAATACCACTTGAGTGAATCCAATTATTTTTTAAAGATGAATAGTGATTGAAATCTCAAAAGGATGCTACTCATTTGATATACGCAAAAATCTAATAATTTTTATATTTGAATAAGTATTTATTTATCTAATGTTTAACTCCCTGTTTGTTGAAAATGGGGATATCAGAGTTCGAGCCCCTGCCGGGTCTACTGAGGGTGGTTATTACTAAAGAGTTTCCCACTCACTTTCCCTGCAAATGCAGGAATATTACGTTTAAATTATTCCTTCTTCATCCCTACCTATTTGAATGACTGTAATTAGAGTATCGATAGTTCTAGAATAAGAATACCATGCTCCCTTGAAAATATTGATATCTTGATCCAAACGGAATAACCGGGAAAATATGAAAATAGTTATGTTTTTTCCCCTCTTAAATATTTCATTATTGATTTTTCACTATCGAATTTACATTTCAATAGAATCTTCATATCCAAAAGGTTGCCACTATTGTCATAACACAGTTTATATATATCAAAACATCCCACCTTACTACCTGTTCAGACTTCAATATTGGTGGTGCAATAAAGGCACGCGTGTCTGTTTATTTGAGGTATTTAACGTGCACGTTCTGAACCGACTTATTATATCAGCAACACGCGAATTTATGTGAGCAAGAACGAAAGGGGCAAACCAATTTTGCCGAGAAAGGTATTTTCAAATATTTCCCAGGGTTCTTTAACATGCCCACAATCGACATGGGACCGACGGCTTTACTTCTCCTCCGTAGAAAGTTGTGCTAAGGATTTTTATCTCTCAAGAAAAACCCAACAACCCTGGTTGGGATAGAGCCTGGTTCTGAAGCGAGGACTTTACCTTAAAACCACGGATGTCGACAGAACACGTGTGCGAGGCACAGCTGTTCAATGTTTACTTCACACACAAAGAAATACACTTGGCCAAAAGATATATGCACTTAAAATAAAATACAAGGGGTCACTTGGCCGCTGTCCCACCAATGCAAGGCCGTAGCTGTGGGAGAGTGGGGGTATTTGGGTGTTAAAACCCCCCCGCAAAATCTTATTAACAACATATAATTGGTTTTATTTATGGTTCAAAAAATATCAACATTAAGATACAAATAAAAATTAGGAGTCTGTGTTAGCATAAAACGTACTTAAGAGAGATTCTGGAGCTGTTAAATCTTTAGAAATTTTCCGAGCCTTCGGCATTTTGGAGGTTATTTTACCATAAAAAAAACACTTCAGAGAGCTTCTAGAATTGTTTATAATTTAGAATTTTGTTCTAAATTCCAGCAATTGTGGGATATGCCCACCAACCCCCCATTGAAACTATTAACTGGCTACGGCCTTGCGCCAATGACTAGATGTTCGGGGTAAAGTTCACCAAGACGTCTAAACTAGTTCTACCCCGAGCACGAACATCCCTTGATGTGACGGGTAAAAAACCGACAACTTGTTGGATGGGGGCAGAATAGAAAAACGAACCAATTTTGTTACGGAGGCCTGTTTGGTTCGGATTGTTTTTCCGTTCTAGTCTGGACACGATCTTAGGTTTCAGGACGTTGTATTAAAGCGAGTCATTTACCCTAATTTTTTTTTCAGTTATCGATACGTACTGTACTGCAATCATCGTATATGTGCATAGATAACATAAAATAAAGTATTTACAATTAAAATAAATACCGTATGCATGAGAGTACACCAATTTTTGTTTTAATCTTCAACCTATGTATTGAGAAAATATACTTATCTTATTGTACTCAGTAAATAGATCATGTATACGTGTTAATTAAAATAAATACTGTAGGTAGAGTATTGTACAATAAAATGAAGTGAAAGATATACAAAGTTTATTACTAACTTTATCACACCGAATAACAAAAGATACAGTGAGTGCCGTGTTTGTATGCAAAGTGAGTCCAGCAGAAAGTCAGAAGTCATGTCGCTGTGTCAGCGAGGAAGCTGTCGGATATTCAAGGTATAGCAACAATTTAAAAGCAGAGTGTCGGCGAGAAAGCGGTCGGATACTTGTGTTTTAGTCAGAATTGAAAACAAACATATGAGCGAAGCATCGGGAAGCAAAGTTGTGCAACCTGGGGTATGCCTGTGTTTGGCTTCTCTAATTCAATTAAAGAAATTATATAAATATTTTGAGATCCTCTATTTGAAGACCAGACAAGTTCGTTGTATCTTGAAACTTGGCCGACTCCTTTCCCTTCTCGAAGAAACTCGACTCAGATCTTTGGAAGCGGAGGGAAATTTAATTTACTTCCCGAACAAAGCGATGATTTCTAAGAGAGATACACACAGTGCAATTTTAAGCGGAACCTCCACCCCCTTCCTTCCAGACCGTCAAGACCACGAATGCACCCACCAGCCCTCATAGAAAAGTCGAAAGATCAACACGCGAGAGAGTGAACATATCATCGTCTACTTTGTATGCCGTTAATTGCGAAAGTTTTGGAGTCTCTCAGACTTACGGAGCAAGCAACGTAATGAAGGCGACGAGGATGGATGGTAGGGAGGAAGGAGAATAAAAAGACAGAGAAAGGGAGATTATAATATTTGAAGCAAAGTCACCCACTGATTTAAAACTAAGATCAAACAATAGATGGTGAAATAAATTATCAAAATTAAAATATTGTAAGTACCCACCATGTACCACGTCCTACTAATGGACATTAGGATCACCTTTTAGAAAATACAAAGATACTTTTTGAGGTCAACATTTGTAAAATTTTACTATATTATTGGTGTTTTATAAGTATTGATAATATTATATATCAACATCAACAGCTACAGATAATATGACTTGACGTATGCACACTTGAGAGTCGATCTAATAACTTTTTTAGCTGTCAGATATCGTAGTAAAATTTGGGATATTATTAAACCCTCATATATACGAGTATAATAGATATATCTCCATTTTTATTACAAATGGACATATCTTACAGTTATATTATTATTATTAGCACCACGTCTTACTACCCATTCGGGTTATACGCACTTACTCTAATGTGTAATGGGTAGGGTGATTGTGAGATGAAATGAAGGACCTACAGTTTAACGTGGGATCCGAACCACGGTGGAGGCCTGGCATTCCCCACATTCACAAGTTATTACAGTCATAAAAAGGTTCTAGATCTACTTTCACGTGTCCTTACGACAAGTCATGCTATCTGTTTCTGTCAACTATGGTAAAACCTTATTAATACCTGTAAGGTAACCCTAATTATATAATTATACAGTAGAGTCGCGATTAACTGAGGTAATTGGGACCGAGACTACCTCGGATACGAAAAAAAAAACTCGGATGATACGGGGTATATAGAATTTATAGCCTATGAACCACTAGACCGTACTGTATTTGTGTGCGTTGTTTGTAAGTATCAAATTATTAATTTATTAAAACACATTACATTAACAATTTGTACCTATTGTTTAAAATATTTAACCATCGTATAAATATTGTGTTAAAATTTAACACTTTGACAGAATGAATATCTGGGATAAGTGGGGCTCAGATAATCGCGAGTCTACTATAGATATATCTCTCGCCAACTTTGGAGATTTTGCTTGTATTTTTCATCATATATATTATAAATTTAATTTTACGATTTTACTTTGAGACGAATAGAGCACGATCTAAGACATGGCATTACAAATTAAGAGTAGAGAGGAGAAAGGCGGGGAAAGTCCAATTTAAACTCAAATCCAATTAGTGCTTACATCTGTTTGACGCTCATGAGACCTTTCTAACATACTTTAGATTATGGTTAAGAGAGGTCTCTGCCATATTTTTCCCCAAACAAGTATTTGATGAGGTCCTTATGGAGGGGCAGGGGGGAGGGTCTGGGATATTAAAGTTGTGCTGAAAAATGTTTGTAATATAACTCCCCCCCCCCTTTTTTCCCCTGTAACCTTCAAATAAAATGTGCATTAAAATCCATATCAAATGTAGCCTACAAAACAGGCTTAAGAGTTATCCTAGCTAGAACACACTTTGTATTTTACTGTAAATTTAAAGCCGTCTATGTCAACAGATGTGACTTTCAATGGAAAGCCTCAGCCTTAATCGGTGGTTCCCGCCTCACTGACTTAGAGATGAGACACTTTAATCAATTATACGGGAACCGGGCAAAGTATGGGAGGGGGTGGTGGTACAGCGAAACACTTACGCGGAGTGGTACATTAGTGTAATTTCAAACGAACAGACGTATAAGTTTCGAATCTAGTTCTAATCTTGGTTTCGAATGTAAACAGACAGGCATTTATAGTCTGAGCGTCTTTTAAAGGATCTTATCAGAAAGTTCAAAACATTTTTATTTCGCTTATTTCCACCGTGTCTCGGTATCCGTTTGGTTAACGGTAATGGCGTAAGGATGAAAAAGGTAGCGTTTCAGAGGATATCCAGCTGTTCTTGCGTAAAGAAAGCGGGGGAAACCATTTAAGAAAAAAAAAAAAAAAATTTGGTAAACCACACCGGGACTTGAACTCCTGTCATTGATAATCAAGTGTGATACCAGAGTGACGTATTAGACCATATGCGGATAATATACAGGGGAGACGAGAAAGGTTAGTGTTTTTGCAGTTTTTATAGCAAACAATTTTTTTTTTACCAAAATAAATATTGCTTTTATACAAACTTAGAGCTTAATTTTCTTCAGAAATATAAGAGTTGATATTAAGAGAAATAGGTATTGTATGTTTGTATAGAACTAGGCTAATTTTTTATGTCATGTAATTTTTTTTTTCAGACAAGATATATTTAATACCTCAAATAAATATCTTAATAAACCAAAAACTATTAACTAATGTACTAGATGGTAATACACACTTTTATAAGAACACTCCATTCAACCCGAGTACCTACTGTAATCGAATAAAAATAAATCAACGTAGCAACATGAAACATAAGGCCTCAACGCTCTTGTCTACTACCGATATTTGGTTTATTTGATTAAGGGTCCGTCTTATTTCTCAGCTCATTGCATTCTTATATCAAAGGTAATGCATGCAATTATTTAGGGTTTCTCTCCCAGTTTGAACTAGTTTGTAAGTCGTGTTTATTAATAAACTTTTTTTTTTAACTTCCATTTATTTTCCAACAACTTGAAGGTATTCGCACATCAACCAACATTTATATCCCGTCTAGTCAGGCTTGCAGGTGCATGAATGAGGAAAGGGTTCGTATCCCGGCCAGTTGTACTCAGGATTTTTATTTTATAATTTGGTTCACCCCTCTTGCGCCACTCAAATGGAGACACATTCACATACAAGTTCTGCCTCATCCACTTCAATGGCAACATGCTCCAAGCCGTCACTCTCGCAATCGACTATACTGCCGATCACAGGAAGATCGGGGTTCAAATCCTGGTCTAGAGTACCGAGGGTGGTTTTACTTAACTGTTTTACACTCTTCCTTCCAAGAAAATGAAGGTATATTTCCTATAAATTAAACCCTTTTCATCCTTAACTAGTTATTGTAATTATTGTACAGTGGAACCTGACTTGATTCTAAATCATCTTTGATTCGAATTTTTCGCCCGGTCCCGTGAATTTTGTATTAAAACAATGTTAAAAAATTGTGGATAGTTCAAACTTTTCGTAAGCTTTATTGTACTGTGCAGTATTGTTTTCCTACTTCTAGTTGCGGCGCCGTGTTCTATTTTTGGAAAGAGGGGAGGCGACGCTGGAATGAGGTCTGTACCTTTCTTCATGCCCTTCCTCCTCCCACCCATATGTATTTGTTTACACGTACAGTTCTGTACTACGTTAGTCAAGGTCGAACCTCTCTTGTAGTTAATTGCGCTGTTCTTAGTGATTCGGTCGTAGCGATATTCTTGTGACGTCCAAGTTAATTTAGTTTTTAGTTTTTATTTAATTCATACTATACAGTAATGTGTGTGTGTGTGTGTTTGTATCGTGATGTCACTGTCCAGGCCACAGCCCTATTACTCATTAACTTTGGTCAATAAAATAGCGGTAATAAAGGAAGTCGAATTAACTGTGTTTCTTTTCAAGTCCTTTTAAGAAACTTATTTAATTGGAATTTCTTCTAAGTCCCTTCAAGTTAGAATTATCCAGGTTCCACTGTATATGCGTATAACATGAAACCGTAAATAAGACGCGACGCTAATAAAAAAAAAAGTATTATTCCTTCCTCAATATTATCACATAAGGAATAATGGGAATATCTTTGATAGGTGGTAAGCGTAGAGAAAAAATATATCCAAAATTATCTAATTATCTCAATTCCAAACTATGTCACTGTTACGTTGTATGTTTTCAAAACATATGTTCCCGTCATCGTTTGGTTTCATCACGTTGTAATTAACAAGACAAGAGAGAACTGAAACCGTTATTAACGTAATTAGTAGTTTAAGGTAAGTACACGATTCTAACACAAGGGAGGTGGAATTACTAAGCCGCGTTGGAAGTCAAGGCTCATGTATTTCAGACATCAGAGGGTAATGTGTTCTGTATATCATATTGAGAGCTGCGTTATCCCGGTAACTATCTTGACTCGTAGAAGAAGTGAACGTGGGTTGAATTCCATCTAATAAAAGACACGTTCAGAGACTTAGGTGACATTGTTTGAAAGGTAGGGGTGGAAGAAAATGTAAGTTAAGGTGAGGTGGAAAGGGGACGCAATAAAAGTTAAGTGTTCTTGCAGTCTTTATAACAAAACTTTGGGGGGAAGGGGAAGGGCAAAATAAATCAAATATTGCTCAAGTAGAAACATAGATCTTTTTTTCCCCCAGGTGATGATATCACCAGTTTTTGAATATGTCATGATGAGAAACTTTTTAAATATAGAATAAAAGTTTGCATTACGTTTTAGGACACTCTTGACAAGAACTTATGGAAATGTTGATATCACCATATGAAATAAATTAAACAATGTGTTTCTATTGGAACAATATTTGATTTATGCTATAAAAATTGCAAAAATAAAACAAACACTGGCCTTTTCTCGCATCCTTTCCACCCTCACCTTAAGGTTCTTATTTTAACAGTTTTTGTAGATTTTATTTTGCCAAAATAAATAAAATATTTCTTCGGCAGATGTGTTAATTTAATTTTCAATAGTTCTTAAGATATTTGTCTTTCACGAGCGTCATGGTATTTAATCGAATATTGTTAAAAGTTTGTACTGTTGAGGTTATTATTTTGACTTTTTGGAAAATTAAACTAAACGCAGCCATTGAATAAAAATTGTTAATTTTTTTATTTTATTCAATACAAATTGTAAAAAAGTACGGACCTCAGCTTGTGTCTCCATTATTATTATTATTAGCACCACGTCTTACTACCCGTTCGGGTTGTACGGACTTACGCTAATGTGTAATAGTAGGGTGATTGCGAGATGAAATGGAGGACCTACAGTTTAACGTGGAATCCGAACCACGGTGGAGGCCTGGCATTCCTCATATTCACATGATGTCTTGTCAGAGGTGAAGGAAGGGTTTGGTAATCAGATAAATCTGTGCCGGGACCTGAGATTGAACCCTGGCCGCCAGCACAGAAGTCTGACACCTTACCCCTAGACCGCCAGGTCACCTTGTGTCTCCATTCATACAACCTTTACTGCTACAATGGGACGAATCACAAATACTAAATTATTCATTGTATATTTTTCTTGGTTTAATTTGAGACTTAATTTAAACACAGTGCCGGGTTGGACTACTGAGGGTAATACAACACCAATTTAATATACTGTGACCTGCATCGGTGGCCCCATGGTCTAAGGCAACAGTCTCCTAATATACTGATCTCGCGATGATAGGGAGAATGAGTTTAGAATCCCTGTCTGGTGTATTGAATGTCGTATTTTCTAAACGGTTTTACATTATCCTTCCATACAAATGAGGGTACACTTCCTCAAAAATGTAACTTCCCCATCGTTAACACATTAGCTTAATAGATGAATATGCTTACAAATCAAGAGCGATGCTAAGAGAAAATGTTTATATGATGACCTAACCTTAATTAAGACAAATTGTAGCCAGTCCAATGGTTAAGTCTCAAGTTTGTTAAAACTTTTTTCCGGTGTTGAATAATTTAAAAAAAACTTAACTGATGTTTGAAATGAGGTAAAATTTTACTTGAAATTTAAGAGTTTAATTTTTACTGAAAAAATGTATTATTTTACTTAAATTAGGCTTTAAAATAATTATATCGAATATTGGTACAACTTTGATAAACAACTACTGCTCTAAGATTGAATAAAATTTAATCTTAACATTTTTTCCTTAGAAAACAACAATGAAAATTTTTATTTTTCTATTAAAAAGCTTTAGATTCTATATTAGTTATTTTTATATAAATAAAATCTTCTAACTAATTTAAGACGTTCTACTTTCGAACTTCTCGACAACTTTGATGCTCGTGCCTATGGTTTTGGCATACACAAGGTTTCTTACACGTGTGCTCCCAAGACTTCCAATTGTTTACGACCCTGTAAACAATAAACAAAACTAATAACAGCTAGGAAGACTACTCAACTTTGTTCTCTGAGCCCCTTTTATAAAAGTGTACTTTAACTACTTAAAATTTAACATAATAAATAATATTCAAGCCATGTAACGCTTCCTTGCTTAGGAAAGTTTATATTAATATGGTATATCCTGTTGTGTAAAACACGTTAAAAGAACCACACCTAGCATAAAAAAACCTCCAACTCAACAAATCCCACCTCACATAATTATAGGTCCCTCCTCATATAATTAAAAATTCCTCCTTACCTAATTATAAATCCCTCCTCGCATCAAGCCCTCTCTAGCGTAGAGCCTCTTTAGGCATAAAACTCCTTCTCGTAACAAACCCCTCCTCGCATCAAACCCCTCCTCGCATCAAGCCCTCTCTAGCGTAGAGCCTCTCCTCGCATAAAACCCTCCTTGCATCAAGCCCTCTCTAGCAGTAGAGCTTCTCCTCGCATAAAACCCTCCTTGCATCAAGCCCTCTCTAGCGTAGAGCCTCTCTTAGTATAAACCCCTCCTCACTTCAAACCCCTCCTCATTTAACACCCCAGCCCCCCTCCCTCCACAAAAGTGAAACCACACTACTCGACGATCTCCCTTGATCCCCCCTCCGCTATTCATATCTGAGATAACCGGCCACATATACAGTGGCGTCACCGTGCGAAAATTTATGAGGTCCACTGGTGCGCAGGGTCTCCCTGACACTATCTCGCGCGGAAGCCCCGTGGGGACCTTGGCGGGGTTAGAGAATATGACGCGGCACGATTGGAAAACTTAAAGATGGAATTATACTCGGCCCGGAGGTTTGTTGGCGAAGTCTCATCGACACATTAAATTATAACATTACAATAACATTAAATGATGTATGAAAATAAATATTAAAAATTGCCTTCATGGACTTGAAGCCAAAATCTAGCTGCGTGTCATAGTTTTTTTTGTTAGGTATTTGACGTTCTATTTCTAAACAAACTGATCATATCACCATACGACTTACTAACCAACTAAAATCTAGAACAGACACACCACACACCCTGTTAATTTAATTTTATCAGTGTCCTCGTATCCCATTTCATACGCTCAAGTGCTACTACCTTTAACTTGCGCTCAAGTACTACTACCTTTAACTTGCGCTTAAGTGATACTACCTTTAACTTGCGCTCAACCACTACTACCACTACCCCCCTCCCTTTAAAAAAATTGTATAAAAACACTGTATTGACATAAACAGTAACTCAAGGGAAACACAGTGTGTTGTGCTAACTGACAGAATAATCTCCATTTTAAAACCATGACCTGTTGCGCGTGAGTAACTGTTGATTTATAATAAATGAAAGTATATTTACTTAGGCTTACATCATCCTTGTATGTTCCCGATTACCAAAACTGCAAACTATGACAGTATATATATATAT